>JAHWFP010156808.1:53124-67975 GCA_023313725.1 Lithobius niger
AGCTGCGAGAATGCAAATGCGAGTCATGGCGTAAACGCGCCCTTAGGGCGGGTTTACGCAACGACTCGCCTTTGCATTCTCGCAGCTAGAATTTAATCGCGATGGCAAAGGTGTCGTTGTCATGGTAACAACGCTTCCTGGATTAGCTAAATCCGACATCGTTTGAGCAAATGCTTGCAGTCTTATAATTCGTGACAGTAAGATAAAGATTTCTCCTGACGAAACAATTTTCCCAATCGCTTCTAAACACAATCGTTGACTCGTTTTCTTGCGAGTTGGCAGAGCTAAGCCCGTCGCCATGTTGGAATTTCAGATAATTTCTAGCTTCTAGCTGCGAGAATGCAAAAGCGAGTCTTTAAATACACGCGCCCGTAGATCGGCCAGCTAGTAAGTGACAGGGTGGATACAAAACGTGATTTTTTTTCAAAATATCTGATTTTAAAAAAATTTAAATCGGATTTTTTTTTTAATTTAAATCAGACTGTTTTGATTTAAATAACATTCGAAACAATATTCTCAATATTTTTTTACCTGTATTTTTCTGTGGTTATTCGTGGTTGCATGTTTACAAAGGTAATGGCTAGAAAATATATATTTTTAAATTCATTTTTTGTGGCAAATCCATAAAAGTGGCACTAAATTAGTTAATTCCAAGTCCGGAATTGACATCTTCCCATTACTTATACGGCTTCACTACACGCGTTTAATCTATTTATTCCAAACGTAGCAACGCAGTTCTTCGTCATTGGTCGATGGCTCGTTTCTAGCCAACAGGATTTTTTGCACACAAATGCACCATTACAATGTTACTATATGTACACCTACTTGAAAGTATGGAATGCTAAGCACCCAGCGTTCACCTTCAAATCGAAAGGGAAAATCCAATGGAACTCTTCCAAAAAAAAAAAAAAAGAACAAAATAAAAATCAGAAGTCGACGTCGTCCGGTTCATTGGCATGCAGATCAAAACAAACATGGTACTGCAACGCCAAAGAACATTGAACCGGTTGCTATGAGAACGAAAAGAACAACGGCGCCGAGGGGACTCGCGACAGCTGAAGTGCCTACTCTGATCCAAGGGGATCTTGTTGTTTAGTCCTGTGTCATCCATCCCCTAATCACGTATTCTGCTGGTGTGTTTGGTCTGTCGCGAACCGTGCCTTCCTGCCTGTCAAACCACGGGTTGTCTGCTGTGTTTTGTTGGATTATTTATTTATTCTTTTTTTTTTGTAATTATTAACGGGTCGTTTAATGAGGAAATAAGTTGATTTAGTGGTTTTTTTTTGTTTGGACAAGATGATGTGCACGTAATTTCGTGCTCTAAAGCTACTCGGTCATGGCCATGTGATTCGTTGTTTGTTTTCAATATGTACTAGGGTGGGTCAGAAAAATGATTATTTTTTAGGGCGGAAAAGTTGGTCTACGATCTCCTAATCACCATCTCAAAGGGAAAAAAAATCTTTCAAAAAATTTTTGACATGCCCACCTTGTCCCGATTTTAACATTGTAAGTAATTCTGAAAACGTCGATAATTCTGAAAAAAAATGGTTTTTGATTAATTTAAAATAGCCTACAGCTTTCTTTATTGCCCAAACATATTAACCTGATAATTTTGCATTACATCCTCGAATGTGATGTTCCCCTGGAGGTTTCTTCCGGTGCGCAGATGCTTCTTGCATATCCCACTGCGCATGCGCGGCCCAGTCCTTCCTTATAAAAGCGAAAGCGTGGACGCTTTCGGCATTCATTTTCCTCCAGAGGTGTCTCATGCCACCTCGCTCCGTTGTTCCCCGCCTATCGTACGGAATTTGGATTCATTTCGCCAAAGATGGCCGCCGCTTCCGAGCTCCCGCTTCATCGGCTGCTCTCCGCCCTTGATCTCGCTGTCGTCGGCCCAACCCTCCTAACGACACCCTCCGTCGTACGTGGAAACGTCTCTTCAGCCTCTCCTCTCCACGCTGGAAACGCACGCCAACCGCTGCCCCCTTGGATCTGTTGTCCCTATGGAACGACTTAAAACTTGCCAAAGACAATCACCGTGAAACCAAGAGGATCTACCAGTGTGCTACGGCCGCGTTCCGCACCAGATTCCCGGGTGTAACTTCGCCCATACTCAAGACTGGGCCGCTTCGACATCCAGCCACGAACGACTCAAGGCCTCGTTCGAGTGAAGAGCCAACAATATTCCTGTTCTCCACAGCCTGTCTCGACCTGAGTTAACCCTTGTCTCGAGTGAAATTCAGAC
The DNA here is from genome assembly GCA_023313725.1 of Lithobius niger. NCBI lineage: Eukaryota > Metazoa > Arthropoda > Chilopoda > Lithobiomorpha > Lithobiidae > Lithobius > Lithobius niger. Next base: position 55,370 of record JAHWFP010156808.1, read on the forward strand.
AACAGTTTTCTATTCATACTGCTACTTGTCTCATTCGTGACTAATACCCACGTTTTGAGTGAAGAATCAAGTTGGATGCCATCCACTTTTCTTGCAACTTTTCTCGTGGCCCCCCCACGTCTCGAGTGAAAATCAAGTCGTCTGTTGCTATCCACACTGCCGCTCGTCTCATTCGTGCCTAAAACCCACGCTTTGTGTGATGAATCAAGTTGGAAGCCACTTACACCGCCTGCTGCTTCTCCAGGGTTCAGAGAAAACCTGGAGAATCTGGAAATCTCAGGGAAAATGAAAATAGAGCCAAAGTCTCAGGGAAATTTCAGGGAAAACAAGAATTTCTTTGAAAATCAGGGAGAAGACAGGGAAATTTGAAAAAAAAAATTGTCTTTTGTTTCTGATCTGTAAGTTTCATTGAATTAGCAGATCAGAAACAAAATCCTAGGCTAGTAGCAAATATTTTAATTTGTGCTTTAATATGTCCCAAGTATTTTAGATATTACTTCAATAAACCAAATCTTAGGCTGGTACAATATTTGTGATGAAAATGTCCTGTCAGGACTAGTCTCTTAAACAGCTATTTTTCTGGGATGTTGGATTATTTTCGTACAAATATTAATAAAAACATAATCTACTGCCTGTTTTCCTAACTAAACATCTTCTAAACACCTGGAAATTGCCATTGGATGTATCTGGAAAACCTGGAAATGTCAGGGAAATTGAGCATAAAAAAATTGTCTGAACCCTGTTGTCCCGAACAGAATCGAGGACCTCCTCGACACAGCCGCCTCTTTCGACAACAGTCAAGCTTTCTGCCCGAGAATTGAACTCCCTCATCGGGAAAATGGACGCAAGCAATGACAAACCTTGTTCCTTACGGCCGATGGATGGTCAGGCCTCTTCATCACCACCAAATAGACAACTGGTCCAACAACCAAAACCAACCCGACAAACTGAACCCATTCAACAACGATTTCCCCTTCGAAATCCTTCTATGGTGGTCCGACGTCACAAACCTGACGAAGTCACTACCAACCCAAGAACCCCCACCCGATCTCCTCATCTTCACAGATGCACCAAAAACCGGCTGGGGCTCACACCTAGGCATCCAGGAAATTTCCGGCATTTTGGCCAACACCAGGCGAAGACCAGGTCAACATCCTCGAGCTTCGAGCAATCCTGCTTGCCCTTCAACACTGCCTCCCACTACCTGAGTGACATCTCAAGGGAAAAAACATGACTACACAAGCTGGGACCAATCGTCGCAGTCAGAACCGTGGTCAAGCCCCCTTAGCACTCAGAACGAAGCAGAAGCAAGCCATCCATTTAGGAAGCAAGCCATCCAGAAGGAAGCAAGACCTATAAACAACGGTTCTTTTCAGGAGTACCAATCCCTACGAAAGAAACCCAAATTCCTGTGTCCATACTGTTCTGAATAAAGGGCAATTTTTTCTCTTCCAGATAAAAATTTGGGGGCTAAGCCTGCTTGTATCCCGAGGCGACCGTCAGAGCGGTTCCCGCCACCAAAATTTGACGAGGTCAGCTACTAATGCAAAATTATCAGGGTAATATGTTTTGACAATAAAGAAAGAACAATATGCCAGCCCCCAGGCAGGCCGGCTAAAAATGGTTTATTTTTTCCTAAAACATACTTAACCTAACTCCCCTACCTCCCCTCTCGAGTCACCGCCTGACAAAATTGAGAGTAAAATGAATGCCGAAAGCGTCCACGCTCTCGCTTTTATAAGGGAGGACTACGCCGCGCATGCACAGCGGGATATGCAAGCATGCATCTGCGCACCGGAAGAAACCTCCAGGGGAACATCAAATTCGAGGAATGTAATGCAAAATTATCAGGTTAAGTATGTTTTAGGCAAAAAGAAACCATTTTTTAGCCGGGCTGGCTGGGGGCCGGCAAAGTGTTCTTTTTTCTCAGAGACCACTGAGAAGCCGGAATTAAATTTAAAAAAAAAATATTTTCGTGACCGACAGACAATTCGTATTGTTTTCTGGAAGAAAAAAATTGTTTCTGATATTGGCTTCATTTAGTAGGTCTCTGAGATAGAAAATGAGATAATGTAAAAAGCTGTATTTTTACACTATTCAAAAATCATTTTTGCAGAATTAGCGATTTTTCCCATTGACTTATAATGTTAAACTTTAGTCCCTGGTGGGCACCTCTAAAAAAGTTTTAGATTTTTTTCCCTTTTGAGATAGTGATTACGAGGTCGAAGACCAACTTTTCTGCACTATTACGATTTGAAATTTAAAAAAAGCATTTTTTGTTATCCACCCTAATATTTAAGGCTAATTTGCTTCCAACTAAGATTTTTTTTTCTTTTTTTGCTATGTGTTTCATATTGTTTAATGGTGGGGGTACCGATAAAGACATGGAATCCTGGACTTTTTTAAAGAGATAATAATTTATAAACTAAGTCACCGCCATATTGTTTTCTGAGCTAAAACTTACCATTTGGATTGTAGTGAGCATACGGTCAGCATCGTTCAGCGGTTTGTCTATAACCTCAACGAACAGCTTGGAGCTCGGCACAAAACATCAAACTTGTTCTTAAATGCATGGTGAAGTTTCCGGTAGTCGGCGTGACATCACTGCTGAGCATCAGACTGATCAGCTCTTCAAGGCAGTTTGCTGCTACATCCACTGACTAAACGTGGCGGTTGTGCTGTCTTTAGAATTTACGTAAACGTAAACAAATTAATGCTCTCTCGTTACACATAGCAACCCACCTAACCTAAAAGAACAAGTCACTTGAATACAAGCAATACGTGCATTATTTATTGGCTGGTATTACACTGCTTCCATCCTTGACGAAGGAAGTGGGTTGGTGAGCATACGTTGGCCGCCATTTACATTGGCCGTTGTTTTGTCCATAGATGTACTCGACAAGATATGTTCTATAACAAGTTAAGTGTAACATCATTATTGATGGCAGCAGTTGATTTTGTGTAGGATAATTAGTAGCTGCGTTGTTCACAGAGTTTGTGAAACTGCTCATTGACTTCATTAGTGTTCAACTGGAACATGATGCAATTGAATTTCGCCAGGTTCGACCTTCTTTTGTAACAACTGTCTTTATTTGGCTTATGTATTCTGTAGTCATTAGACGATTGCTGTGCTGATTTGTTTAAAAAAAATCTGCTCGTTGCTGTATTCGCACATCAATTTCCAGTCATGCATGAGAATCTCCGATACGACAGCATGCTGATGGCAAATAATTGCTTATGTAAAAACACAGCGGCAATCAGATTTTGAACAAATTAGGACAGTAATTGCCGCGTAAATGAAGTTATACTACCTACCATTTTTGGTCATAGTCCAGGTCGCCTCTGGTAATCATTTTGAAGTCGTGTTACAAAACCTACGATACAGAATCAAACACCCACGAAGAATGTCCAATCTTATGCTGGACATTCTTCAGACGTTGATGAAATTAATAGTCACCTGTCACTGTTAGTCTAAACTCTTTCAGATAGTAGGATTTGGCCCACAGGCACTCATGATATGATATCACAGAGATGGTTCACTGTCCGGAAGACATTAATTACGTCTACATTCTCATGTTTAAGATAAAACGGAACGTTCAGTTCAGTTGAATAAGCACAAAAATCATGCCTCATTTCTATCCCAGAATGCATCGCTTACAGAATAATGGAAATTCACTCTTCGAGCTGAATATTCTGTTGGCTCTGTTTTCCATAGGCCTCATAGGCCGATATTTAATCGAAATCGAGCGAAATATGTTTAACAGTATATGCTCCCATGACCTATATGTCCTATTAGCAGCAAACAGACTCATAAAGGTTCGTTCAGCTCGGCAATAATCCACAATGCCAATTCATGGTACGTAAGAGATTGTATCACATCCATTTGTTACTTGTGGGGCAGGAAAAGTTGGTTTGGATGCAAGTTTCATTTGAAAATCTACAGAACTCCAAATGCTGGGCAGATCAGTCCATTTGTTACACGTGGGGAGGGAGAAGCAGTTTTGGGCACTCATTTCATTCTAGCGAAACTATTCTAGCTTGTAAAAAAGGTTTGTGGGGCTAGAAATTAGTTTTAAGTGTGAATTATGTTGAATTTTGGAGGAGTGACCATCTAATAAGCTAAATTTGTGAGCAAATGAGAATAAATTCTGTGCGGTTTCACTAGACTGAATCCAGATTAAGTTTTTGAATAATTGAATGGCACCAATGCACAGAAATTCCCAATCGTGGATCACGCTGATGTTACTGATGCTTTGCGTGGTTAGAAATTAATTTAAACTGAATTGTGTTGGATTTTGGAGGAGAGATAACCTAAAGTTGTGAATAAATGAAAACAAAGACCTAGCGTTATTGCTGAAGTGAATCCAAACAATGTATGCAAATTGTCGAATTATCACCGACTTTGCTGTGATTCAACGTGAAATAGCTTGACTTTGGTTGAATTTGGTGAAATTGAATGGAACGGTTTAAAATATTTCTTAAATCAGCCGGGAATTCACTGGGACTAAGATTGGAGTAAAAGCAAGTCAATGAATTGGAATTGATTTGTCAAAATGAGGAACGAAAAGTAATTGACTGGAAATGAATTTGAATTAGCAAATTGAGGATGCAGTAGTGAATTGAACTGCATTGAAACACGGCAATGACTCTGTGTTGGAATTTAATCTGACTCATGAATCTGAATTGGAATTGATCTGGAATGGAATTGTTGCCCAGTGGAATTTAGGTAGAAATTGGTTTGCTTTGCTATTCACTTGATATGTAGGTAATTGACTCAAATATGTTGAAATGGAGATATGCCCATCACTGGGTTGTACCGTATATAAAATTATATGAAAGTCATTCCACACATAGGCTAACCCTAATTCTTGTGTTAGACTCTCTTTGGCTTTACACGTCACTTCTGTACTTTTGCTTGGCCAGTGCGGAACAGTTTAGGGTCTGGCCTTACGCAGATAGGGCCTTTCCAATGTTGAAGAAAAACCTAATAAGGTTTTAAGGTGAACATTCGTAAACCATCTACCACCAAAATGCTGTAAGCCATGGTAAGCCTAAAGCATTCCGTCTTTTACCATTCCGCCCTGATATCAACTGATTCCTGCCTAGATGTTTATTTTATTGCCATTTTCATTCTTTGTCTAATTTAATCAGAAGCGTGATGTCTGGAGGAAGTACAATAGCCCATGGTATGTCTGTGTTGTACACCTCAACTTAAGTCGTACTACTGTGCCTAACTACATTGTCCGGTGTGACTGTGTATAGGTTTTTGCACAATGTGGCAACTTTTTTGTAGTTAAGCACATTTACGTAGCAGTAACTGAGATCGGACTACGTAACTATGAAATTACCAAGAGGTATGAAAACTGCAGTCGTGGTAGTAAACAGAGTTAGTGTGAAAGTGTACTTACAGCCCACCCTAAACAAAGAAAAAATAAGGTTTTACGGATTGTTGTGTGTTCAGAAGTAGTGTATTTCATATTTTTTGGAAGACAACTGTATTGACATTTTGCTTGAGGTGTGAAGTTAGTAGAAAGATATAAAGAGGCCATCTAGTAGTAAAACTGGGCTTTTTTTTACCTTTGCTCATAGGTTGATACTTCAGGACATTATTTTGAAGGAATAATTTCGGATACTGATATGGAGGGAGGGAGCTCTAATATGGCCCCCATTCTTTACTGTTGCTCGACTCAACCTGCGAGAAGTCCTTAGCAAAAAAGACCTCGCAGAAGAATAGCACTCCCTCCTCGTTCTTCACTGGAACATACCTTGCTGAACCTCACAGCAAAAGACATCCTGAGTCAACACTTGGGACACACATCCAGTCTTAATGAATCCAGATGTCAGTCCAATCAAAAGTTCTAACATAAATTCGTCAAAATGAATGACGGAAACAACTTTTACAGACGCACTCTTTACACCGACATCGAAAGAGAATGCTTGTTGGAGCTTGTGCGAAAGTACAGGACGATAATTGAAAATAAAAAGACGAATGCAAAAACTGTCCTTCGAAAGAAAGCTGCTTGGAAGAAACTAACAAACGAATATAATATTGTGAACAGCAAAACGCCGCGTACGTGCAGCCAACTACGGAAGTTGTGGGATAATATGAAGACAAAAGCCAAACAAGAAGTTGCCCGTGAGAAAATGTCCGGTACCAGAACTAGTGGACGTCCTCCATCACCTTCAAGACTAGCCGCAGCCACCGAAGCAATCCTGGCTTTGATTACGACGCAGGTTGAACCTGTAGAAAACCCCAACCATGATGGTGCAGGATATAAACCAGATGAAATCGGAGGTAAATATCGGGGTATTTATAAGAGTTTGTCGGGGTTTTTTTTAGGGGAAGAAAGGAGTGTAGCTTTGAAGTAATCAGAAACATGCTGGGTAAAAGTTTTGTAAGTGAGTAGGCTCACACAAAGCAAACAAATGAAATGCGAACTACCATGGCGTTTGGTCTGTTTCAGTGAGTGACGCAAGTGAAGTTGAAGAAAGTGAAGGCCTCTCGTCACAAGAAAGACTTAGTCCTGCGACAGAGGAAGGTAACTCCTCAAATAATGCAGTCATGACACCTGTTGTACAACATGCTATGCCAGCAGAACAGCCGCGAGAAAACAAAGCTGCAGCCGGCTATCGATTTAGAAGAGCAGACACATCAAGCCATACAGTCGACATGCACCATGAAGAGCACAAACTGCAAATGGAATTACTTCGGCTCAAGCTCGCCAATGAACGAATCGAACATGCCAAACGGATGGAGGTTCTGGAGCTGCAACAACAATTCTGGAAAAAAAGTATACACGACGCCGGTGGGCCGACAGGACAGTGGCCTCCTACAATATTTGGCCAGGAGGACGACACAGTTTAGACATTGAGAAAAGTGTGAAGATTGTTGTGTGTGCAGATATTCAAAGACATGTAGTCATTTTGAACGCATTCCTTCCACCAAGTACAGTGTAAATAATGATGTCAAATACTGGCATGTAGTCAAAAAAAAAAAACTTCAGTGATCCAAAGAGGTAAAGGGCTGGGAAGGTCAACATAGAACTCGCAGCAGACATGATGCTCTGTTGCGAGACAATGATGCATTTATTCTTAAAGCTAACACTACCGGTAAAGATGAACTTGTAAGGATACAAGCTACACTATTGCTGTTTGATTTGTTAGCCTTTTATTCTCAAGTTTTCGAACACTAGTTGTTTGGCTGGTGTGCCGGACCAGACTGCATAGCTATCAGGCATCAGTGAGTGATCTTGATCTTCACTTTGTTTCTCCAAATATTACGATCAATGATAAGTTTATTGCCAAATACTGCAGGCAGAATAAAGTGTTTATTTATTTATTTATTTATTTATTCATACATAATTGTAACTTGTTTCTGATATTACAACAGTCGTGCAGGAGGTTTTACTGTATTTTTTTGATGAAGCACAAGGTTTTAGCGCATATAAAATCATACATTCTTTGTCCCAGGTATAAGCCATGTGTTAGAAACAGGTGTGCCACTTCTGCATAATAAATCACCAGACAAAGGTACAACCCTGTTTTAACGTCAGTAAAGTAAGAAAACTGTGTTTGAAAGATTAGGATGATATGTTCAAAATGTCTGTTCGAAAAAAAAAAACCAATGTCAGTCCTCGGATAACTGATGGATGTCCAATAAGCATCCGGTTTAGATTGTCACCAAAAGATAAGCACTCAGGTCAGTGGGGGTACTTATTCGAGAAAATGCAGTATTCGAAAAAATTCAACCTATTGGCAGAGCGAAGCATGGCTCATAACTGAAAACGAATTTAAAAATATGTTGATTGGACCTGTATAGTCTACGTGGAGTCCAAGCAAAAGGCAAATATGGAATAAAATTTACCAAGTGGCTAAAAAGGCACTATGTTGAGCTCAAATTTGGTATAAACTGATAAATTATTATGGAAGAAATAATTTTTCTAATTTATCGATTTAGCACTAAACCACTGTACTGTAAATTTGAAATCCTGAAGAGTTACGGAATTCTGAATGCATGTGCTGATGGTATCCAAGTAAACTTCTAAAAACAGAAATAAAACAGCATTGTTTCCTAATAGGTTATTATCCTTTTGTGATGTAATGTACTTCAACAAAACGATAACATTTGATCCTCGGATTTTAACCACTAGAAAAAGGCAGGTGATCGAGAAACAAAAGGCTTTCCATTAATCCGTATGGTCACTTCATGTAGATCAAAAGTGCCATTTACTCTAGCTGTGGGAATCTCAAATTTGAAACCTTAATTCCTCATTGTATAACAGAACTGTTAATATGAAATGAAACAACACAGCAATTGTTTATACCATAGTGCAAATTACTAAGATGTCTTCGTTTAACGGTAAGTCAAATGCTCAACACCATGACGCTTGATAAAAATAAGCCGAACACTTTTATGCAATGTACATTGCACCAATTTTAAAGTGCCAACACCAGCAACACCATGATGCGTATGAACATACAAAAGGTTGTAACTGCGGCGTTTCGTCGCTCTATGATTGTGAACAGGTGTTTTACATCTGGAAATATTGCTACTAAAATTTGGGCCTTAAAGTAGCAATATTAGCAATATTCCAAAAGTACGTCCAATTTTGAAATACGCAACCCCTGTCTGGTCTCCATACTTGGCCAAGGATATTAACCTTGTGGAAAAAGTCCAACGACGCTTCACAAAAAATTTCCCTGGTTTTAGAGAAATTAAATACCAAGATCGTCTTCGTAATCTTGGCCTTGAGTTGCTAGAACTTCGCCGCATCAAAGCAGATCTTATACTCACGTTTAAGATTTTACACAATCTTATAGATGTCGACCTACCGTTTTTTGATCGCGCACAGAACATATACTGTACTCTAGGACATGACTAGAAGCTAATCGTTCCCCCCTCGCGTCTTGACTGCCGCCTACATCTCTTTTCAGTCCGAGTGGTACCCATTTGGAACGCCCTACATGCCAGCACCGTGTCTGCCCAGTCGATAGCGTGTTTCCAAGGGCAACTTAAAAACGAAAATTTAAACATTTTTCTAAGGCGTCCACTATGTTGATCTCCGAAACAGGAAAATGAAGAAAATACTTGCGTCTTTTAAACTCCTGGGAACGGTGTCAGTGGCTCACCGCCCTTCCGTATCCCTTCCATTTTGGTGGTGGAATAAACTGTAATTTATCTGATTTATCTAAATTCCCTAAAATGTGAAAACTAACTGTGATGGCAAAGACAGAAAAGTTTGAAAGGAAAGAATCTAAATTTAGTCTAAAGGCACCTCAAACAATGACCAAGTCTTAATTTGTACTTGAACGCTGCTTGTGGGTCACAGCAACCTTACTCACGTTAATTCTACGTTAATTTTTAAGACTGTGCCGGTGCCACTATTTCCAATACCGGTTCGATATCGGTGCCAGTTTACCCGATTCCTATCCCAGCACCGGTGCTATTGGTCATTTGCCGATACTGTGCCGATGCCAATACCAAGCCGGTGCTAACGCCGTTGTCAAATGATAACTTAATAAAGAATACAGAATGTGTTGATATGACAGTAATTTAATGGTGTAACAAACATAACACTTTTACAAAGGAACTGTTCACTAACACTTTATAGTGCAACGATATTAAAACCTAGCAGTTGATTTATTTAAAAGTTACTTAATTGTTAGTAGCTTTGGGAACAATATGCTATATTATTAATGTACGAAAAAGCCGATTCTGGAAAAAACAAGCCGATGCTGGTACTTTTTCCGGTACTTGTTAACCCGGTGCCGGTCCGATACCGATACCAGTGGTACCTGCAGCAGGTCCCGGTACCAGTATTGGTACCTGCACAGCCGTATTAAATTTTTACCAATTTGGACATTCAGAGCTACAAAATTGACTGCCTCCATGAAAGCTTTTTAGTTTTCAAGCATGTTTTCAAGGATTTAGAGCCTGAAGACATTCATGATCACCAAGATAAATCAGGGCAAATTCCGATATTCTTTCTGTTTAATTAAAAATCATCCCCATCACCATCAGCACTACCTAGATTATGCATTCTTGATATAATGTCACATAAGTTCCTTAAATCACAACTTTAAACCTATGGTACCTTTCCGATGTCTTTAGGGGATGACACATCGTTCTGAATACCAGGAATGGATACTTTGGTGGTTATTTCAGATACTAGATCTAAAATTTCACTTACCAAGATCTAAGGAATCCTCAAAAAGATAGCACGCTCACGACTATATTATTTACAAATTCTGAAAGCTATCCTTAGCTCCAAATGCAATTTTGATGGTGGGTACTGTAAACTATTTTCAGGCTGCATCAAGTATTCCTTGCTCTATCACGATTGAAAATGATATTAACCTTTGCATCTTGCCCCCAGGTGTACGAGGATGCACCAAATTTTCACTCAATAATTAAGGATATTTGTTTCATTAAAAGAAAAGAAAACTTGATGCGAGCAAGTGCTAGACAGTACTAGAGACTGCTGCATGTTGCCAGATTCTGCAAGCGTTCAATCGGTGATAGTGCCACTTTAACGCGTCCGTTAATATACTATATTTAACATATATTTAATGATATACTGAAACTCATCCCATAACCTGGTAAAGTGGTTACTGGGACGGTCAAGGATTCAGATGGACACATGACTGTACTAAGTAACTAATTGGGACGCTTTGTGCCGGTTACTGGAACACCACGGACATGCCTTTTCGAAAACGGGAGTGTGCACTTCATCTTATAGCTTCGTCTTGCATTTCAAGGAAGGTAAAATATCATGCCAACGAAGTTTGTCATGTATGGAAAATGTTCCATGGAATCCTGCTCACCAACCTAAAGCATCCCGGTAACCAGTCCAAAGTGTCCCAGTTTCATACAGATTACACATTTTAACGTGTAATTTTCTCCCTTGACCGTTCCTTTGGTACCTGAACCGTCCCGGTAACCACGTTACCAGGTTACAAAAGATTTTCCATCGTGCTCCTATCCTTTGAGTACAGTGTCGCAGTTGACAGTGTTGGAGACTTGATCAGAAACACTCAGTAATATAAGACAAGCTTTTCGTTTATTAATTAATTTATTATTATTATTTTTTTGGCAAAGTATTGTATTGCCTCCCCACCTAGGAAAAAAGTTGTGCTATAAAGTTTAAAAAAAGAGAAGATCTTGGATCTGACGCAACGTCAGAAGTTATGTAGTTAAAAGCCTTGTCACATAATATTTAAAAACAATGTTAAGACCAATGTTGATAATACCTAATATAGTAATGTTGGCCCACTGGAATTACAGGGAAGGGACCTCTAGTCGACACCGCGACGAGAAGTTTAAAAGTTCAAGTTGAGGACATTATATAGGGGGTCTATTCTGCCTGACGAGACAGAAACATGTGACACATGTTCATTTTACATGTCAACATATTCTTTCGATTGGTACACCATAGGTTGCAGTTGGTTGTATGGTTGATATAATAAAATACATATAGTTTCATGTAATTCGAGGCCTGGTAGATGGAATGAGAAACAAAATTTATGTTTTCGTAAAATAAGATTCATGTCTCGTTTTCGTAGTTGGTTTTATCTATCAATTTAAAACAGTTATGAATTTCGTAAACAGTTGTAATGAGTACCCATTGTTCAAAAATCCGAAAAATATATACCAGTAGTGTAAATACGTAGGAGGGTAGCACGGAAGTGACGCCACAGGTGTATCGTACTAGGAAAGTAGCCTAGAAGGGCACACCGGAAATGGCGTCACGACCCCAAGATGGCCGTGCCCCAAATATACGGCCATCTTGGGCCGTGACGTCACTTCCGGTGTGCCCTTGTAGTCCACTTCCCTAGTATGGTACACCTGTGACGTAACTTCCGTGCTACCCTCCTACATATTTAAACTACTTATACCTAATTTTGGGTAAAAACTGTTAGACGATTTTGTAGGTCTCGGTTCATTCTTTAGTGAACTGAACCGTTGTATTTACGTTATTCACTAAGAGTGAATTGATGCATGGTTTTAAGCCCCACACCGACCCAACACATACACGAATTAGATACACATTTTCAAGTGTCTGAGGAGTGGGAACCTATTTCAACTGCTTACTTTTACAGTTATCTTTTTTTAATTTTTTTATTTTTTTATTTATTTATTTATTTATTAGCATGTGACGAAGCTTTTAGTTAAATAACTTTCGACGTTACTTGATAACGACGTACGGAATTTAGCCACCAGGGTGGGATTATTAAAAGGCCCGAAATCCCACCCTGGTGGATAAATTTCCTACCCTGTTATCAAACAAAGTCGAAAGTGATTTAGCTAAAAGCTTCGTCACGTATTTAAAAACACGAAAAAAGGTAATCGTAGAAGGGGCATTTTTAAGGGTTGGCATGACAGCCCAAAAAAATTCGGAAATGCAAGCAAATAAATTGATAAAAGTGGTACTGAAGTTGTATAAGAAAGGCCTTATATACCCCAAAACAAAACTTGTTACGGATTCCGAGCAAGAGTTCGAAGGTTAAATGAAATATATGAAAATTGCTTACTGCGTACTGCTTAGTGGTCGCCATGCTCATATACAGGGTGGTCCGCAAAAAATTGACGACCCAACATTTTCTAAT
>JAHWFP010156808.1:68375-83073 GCA_023313725.1 Lithobius niger
GGGGGGGGTGGCAGATGTACAAAGTGAAAATATATGTAAGATATGGAAAATATTACGAAATGGAAACGATATATTCAGGGTGAAATTACCTAACGAAATTTTGTAGTATAACAGACGGAAAACATGTGTACCAGGCGAAGTTATACTGTATATACTGTACAGTAATACTATAAGGGCGCGTTTATGCAACGACTCGCCTTTCCATTCTCGCAGCTGGAAGCTAGAAATCATCAGAAATTTCAACATGGCGGCGGTTTTAGCTCCGCCAGCTCATAACGAAACGAGTCTTTAATTGAGCTTCGAAGTGATTGGGAAAATTGTTTCGTCAGGAGGAATCTTTATCTTACCGTCACGAATTATAAGACTGCAAGCATTTGCTCAAACGATGTCGGATTTAGCTAATCCAGGTAGCGTTGTTACCATGGCAACGACGCTTTTGCCATCGCGATTAAATTCTAGCTGCGAGAATGCAAAGGCGAGTCGTTGCGTAACAGCGCCGTAAGAGAAGAAAATATATACAATATGTTTACATGTACGAGTTGAACTTTTATGCACAAGTTGAAAATTGTATGCAACACGGAACAAAATATAAATCAGAATTGCAAAAAGGTGTACGCGAACAAACTAGTCTAATAATGGCATAAACGGCGTCTCATACTCTCCTCCCTGGATCTTCGATGGTCAGTGAAGTCTTGCAAGTGGAGACGGACGAAATAAGGGCTGGACACCAACAACAACGACAACTCTCCCCCTCCCCCCCTCTCCTTCCGATGAGGGTAACAACCATTACGGAAAAACCCCTAATGACTAACCAACAGGTAACAACTACCTTTTTATTCGCTCAGTGCAGGTCACTCGATTATGTCAATAACAACGCTGCGGGACACGACAGTGGCCATTCAACTTGCCGCTCCCCCTCCCCCGATCCGATCCCTCCCCCTCCCCCCTTGAACCACCTGGCTACCTAACTTGGTTCGAAAGCAGACCTCTCGGCGCCCAAAAGCAAACGCGCACGCCCCTTTTTTCCCCAAATGATTCAGGCGTGTTCGTTTGTACCTTCGTTTGTACCTCAACACGCGCTACGGGGATGCCTTTGTTAAGTCAGGGGCGCTTCTTTTATAAAACCACACACAAAAACAAGTTGAGGGTTGAATTGGTACGCGTTTCTACTTAGCGCCTCTCCAAGCCGGCCGGAAGCCATTTCAACGATCCGCCACCTAACTTTAAGTTCGTCTTATCTGAATTACGTCTAAAATACCTTAAGTTTCTCTTACTTGAATTGCCTGAATTACGTTTAAAATATCTGAAGTTCGTCTTAACTGAATTATGTCTAAAATATCTGAAGTCTTCGTATCTGAATTACGTCAAAAATATCTGAAGTTCGTCTTATTTGAATTACGTCTGAAATACCTGAAGTTCGTCTTACCTGAATTAAGTCTAAAATACACGAAGTTCGTCTTAATTGAAGTAAGTCTAAAATTTTTGATGTCGAATGATCTGAATTACTTCTAAAATACCAGAAGTTCGTCGTACCTGAATCAAGTCTAAAAATATATGAAGTCTACTGATCTGAATTACGTCTGAAACACCTGAAGTTCGTCTTACCTGAATTAAGTCTAAAATACACGAAGTTCGTCTTAACTGAATTGCATCTAAAATAACTGAAGTTCATGGTATCAGAATTTTGTCTAAAATTCCACAAGTTCTTCTATAATTTAATGGGAGGTAGAAGCGAGACATCGCTGGAGCGGGTGTGTAATATGATTTTATTGATGTTATATTTGTTGTAAATTTTATATTCCGAAGGGTATCGCAACTAAGACACAATATAAAGGAAAAATTGTCTTGGAGCACAGGCATTTATATTCTTGGACCATTCTTCTGACCACATAACGCAGAAAGTATGTACTTAGTTCATCAGATCATATTTTAACAAAGATTTCGAGTATTAAAAAAAAAATAAGTTAGACTTTCTGCGACTAGCAGGTGCCTTCCATATTCGTTCATTTAATTTTGTTCAACAGTTATTTTCGGTACGTACCTACTTCCATCTACCGCGAAGATGTTTGACAACAGGGTTTGCACAAGTCTTGAGAAGGTTTTGAAATTTCATAAATATTGACACGGTTTTGAAAATGCTTGGATTTCAGTTTATTTGGGGACTGCCGCGTTTAATTGTTAAACCAAAGGGTGTCTTACGACCTGGATAAACGCGAGAACAGTAGTGTGTAGAGGCATCCGAGAGGGCAGGGGCAAGTTTTAATAAAAGGGCACAGAGTGGACATTTTTGTCTATACATGAAATTTTTTGCCCTCTTTTGGCCTTTTAGGTCTTCTCTCTGTCAGCGCCGCCAGCATACGCAGCACAAAAAAAGGGCATATTGCGAAAAGGACAGGGGAGGCGCTCCCCTTCCCCTGTGTATGCCACTGCCCGGGAAAGTTAGTGAATTTTGCGGCCTGGAAAAATTTATCAATAGAAAATTAACTATGGCAGGGTTCAGAGAAAACCTGGAAATCTTAGGGAAAATAAAAATAGAGCCAAAATCTCAGGGAAGTTTCAGGGAAAACAAGAATTTCTTTGAAAATCAGGGAAAAGACAGGGAAATTTGAAAAAAAATTGCCTTTTGTGTCTGATCTGTAAGTTTCATTGAATTAGCAAATCGGAAACAAAATCCTAGGCTAGTAGCAAATTTTTTTAATTTGTTCCTTAATATGTCCAAGTATTTTAGATATTTTTTCAATAAACCAAATGTAAGGTTGGTACAATGTTTGTGATGAAAATATCCCGTCTGGATTATTTTCTAAACAGCTATTTTCAGCGATGTTGGATTATTTTCGTACAAATAGTAATAAAAACATTAGCTACTATCTGTTTTCGTAACTAAACATCGTGGAAACACCTGGAAATTGCCATTGGGTGCACCTGGAAATGTCAGGGAAATTGCGAGTTAAAAAATTGTCTGAACCTTATTGTTTTAACCAATTCAAAGTTGATGTAGGCACAGGTAGTAAACATTGCCAATTTGCTGCTATAAATCTGTTGATGTACAAAAATGTATTTGGAAACGTGGAAATTCCAGAAACCTTCCAGCCGTTTTTGAAAGAAATTACTGAAATCATTAGAGCAAAGCCCATTTCGTTATAAACTTACTTGGGTTTTAGGTGCTTCTTTCCAACTGCTTGTACTCCAACAACTCCAACTGCTCCTGGAAGTGACCTATGGATGCCAGAAAAATGGGGCTGTCCCTGCTGGCCAAGTTAAAAGTGAATGGGATAAATTTTTTTAAGTGGTGAAACAAAGTTTGAAAAGTTATGACTATAGTATCTGTATCTGTATCTGTATACAGATGAGTTTCTACTCGTTTGGAAGACCAGAATATGCTTCTGCCTATGGTCTCTTACGCTTGGCTTGTAATGGTGCTTCCGTGCCCGAGTTCTTGTATGGGTGTTCGAAACCAATGTTCCAAAACAATACCAAAGATTTATTCTTATCAGCTCATTTACACATCATGAAAGTGCCTCTTCACCGAATAACAGGTTACAGCATCCAGCGCCGTCCGCCATTATTTAGTTCAATGTAGCGCTTGATTTCAACAAGTGAAGGAATGCGCAGAGAAATTTCTTTTTACACAACTGGCCACGTGCCTCCTTAATTATTGAATGTAAAGTTGGGTCGTCCACGTGCACCAAAACAGAGATGGAGCTGACCCATGGGTCAGACGGGTCACATTTTTATCGTGGGTCAAGTGGGACCGCTCATTCACCGACCCACGGTTGTTGTTAAGTACGTTATTTGACACTTCAGTAGTCTTATTAGTAGTACTCTTTAAAATTGTTTCTTACTCTTTCAAAAATAGTTTCCCTAGAAGGCTAAAAACCCTTAGTATAGTGTCCGCAGCCTATCCCGAGTTCGCCTCAGAACGATCACAGACATTCGATTGTATGATTTTGGTAGCAGAGTGCCTTGTTGATATCCTAGATGGTTACAAAAACAATGGCGGCCGTCGATTAAAGCCGACCCCTCCAGGAAGATGTAGCTGCTCATAAAATGCCTGCAGGACTCAAGATACGCTGCGCACACAATAGGTGCCTCATTAAAAAATTGACTGTTTGAAATAACATTGCATGCATCTGCATATTGCATTTTATTTCATATTTGGTTCGCGGCGGGTCACATTTTATTCTTTAGCGGGTAAGTCAAGTGGGTCGTGGGTCAGGGCTCGAGTGGGTCTGGTGGGTCATGGGTCGAAAAAAGTGACCCACTTCCATCTCTGGCACCAGGGAGGGAGCAAGCGGTCGAGGTTAACGATATCGCTGTCACTAGATGGCACCTACCTAGCGGTTCAAAATTTGCGTTTCAAAACGGTCAATATATAGAAAAAAAAAACACCCGTGGTGTCGTTAGGCTTAACTTTCCCGCTTGCTTCCTGGTGCACGTTGGCGCACCAACTTTACACTCAATAATTATGGAGGCACGTGGCTCATTTGATGTGCAAAACGAAATTTATTTGTGTTTTCCTTCGCCTGTTGAAAGTAAGGGCACTAGATAGCGGCAAACGGCTGTAAATGCTGCGCAGCTTGTCATTTGGTGGCAATCATCCCTTTAATGACAGAGAACAGAAGGAATACACTAGAGAACTGGTCGATCTCTGTATGAACGAGGGATCTCTAAATTTGGCACTGATTTGTTCGTTTACGAAGGAAACTTCGTCAGCCTCAACGCAATAACTAGTAACTTGCGCTAGTTTTATACTTAACTAAGTTTTCATTGCGCTGCGGCTACCGGTGCAGCTACTGCGTGCGCGGCGTATCTTGAGTCCTGGATGTATTTCATGAGCGGCTACGTCTTCCTGGAGGGGGCGGCTTTAATCGACGGCCGCCATTGTTTTTGTAATCATTTTGGTTACCAACAAGGCACTCTGCTACCAAAAACGTACAATCGATTATCTGTGTTCGTTCTGCAGAGAACTCAAGATGGTCGCGCACACTTTAGGGATATTTACGCAAACAATGACAAACGCACATATTCAGCGAAATAGGGGGCAGTTTCACAGGGTTCCCATCAAAATAGTGAAATCAATTTACCTAAATTTTCCAGAAGAGATCAAGTCATTTTCCATGCTATTTACCGTAATATTAGGAACTTGGAAGGCATTTTTTTCACACATAACCAGTTTTGTCTTAAAACGGCTGAAGCTTTTAGATGGGAAATACATTATTAAAAATCTTATTTTTTTTATGAAAAAAAATAGAGAATTCCATGTTGGCGGGAACCTTGTTTCAGTGTGCTGCACAAATATATCCAACAAATTTAGTCTTGACCTTAACGAATCTTGATATTGTCCTATTCTTGACCTCGAAATAATTTTTGTCCTTGACCTCAAAATTAACCTTGTTTTGGTTTTTCAAGAGAAGACAAGACTCACTTATTTCTTGTCTTAACGGAAACTTAATTCGTGATCATTTCCTGTTGTGATTTCGGTTCGGTGAAACATTTCCGTAAACATCAAACGAGCTCTAGTAAACACTGAGAAACAAGATCAGACGAGATGAATCTGCATATAAAGCTGGAAAAGTGTCTGTCGAAAATCAAAGGGTTTAACGAGCGTTAACCACTCCTGGTCTGCGAAAAACTTAAAACAGTTTAAGACAATGATATTTAAGTTGCAGAGATGCATCAATGTAAATGGCAGAACTGGAAAATGCGCGGGAAAATGAAACAAAGGAAGTCGGTGACTGTTACACCCTCCAAACTGATGCATGACGCACTATCAAAACATAAAGCTATTCTTTATTTTTTTTTTTAAAGAAAGTTGTAGTAGTAGTAGTATTTTTTTGTCTTCATGGGTTTACTTCCCGTCAGCTCGTAATTCCAATGACTTTAATGAAGTGCATACGTTTGCCCAGGGCGTTCCTTCAGGGTCTCGACTGAAACTCAAAACCAGCAGACGCGCGCTTTCAGCCTGAAAGCCGCTTTGTCCCAGCTGCCCACAAAAAAGATCACGTGACCAAGCGCGTGTTAATGGCATGTGTTATGCTCAATTGATTCCAGCTTCCAATATGGCGTCCCAGCATCTGCTCTCCCTCTCCCACCATAGCTTCAACACGCCCTTTCCCATGTTAGCTTGTGTGTGTTTGTATTGTGCTGTTCCCCTGGGTTCTATTTTGGGTCCACTCCTGATAAGAATTTTGCGTTAGCTGCAGCAGTGGCCATATTCAAATGTTCTCCCCGCTTCCTGTGTTGAGTCCTGAGGAAAGGCGATATTTGGTCGTTGAATAATCGTCTTTGTCGACTAAAAATCAATTTTTAATAAAATGTATTTATTTGCTGGGTATTTCTCGGTGCAAGACCAACGGCAAATGGTTTCTTTAAAACACAAATATCCTTCTGCTGAAATCCAAAGCAATTCAAATTCGTGATCAGAATCAATGCTTACTACCGGTTCTTCATAGCCATTTTAAACTAAAATCACTTGGGGCTGGTTTTCTTTTTCAACCAGTGAAATCAATCCTAATTAAATGCCAGCTGAACCAATCCCAATTCCTGAAATATCTTGAGCAACGGTTCTTTACTCAATTCATCCAAATTCGATCATAATTCTAGAAAAATTCAGTAAATTTTGACAATTACCTGGCATTTAAAATAACTGGGGCCAGAATTAGCAGTGTTGATTTGAATTTTTGATGGAATTGGTTGGAATAGTGCCCAAAATTCAGGCCAATGGCGCAAATCAGTTAAGCTCTCTAATCGACTCCAATTAAAGTAATCCTGTTCCATTGATAGACTTGGCAAATAAAATCACCAACGCTAATCTCAGATTTGAGTTGATTTCTATTATGGTATGTTGATCCCTACACTCATTAGCTCATTTTATGTCCTCCTATTACCTAAGTCGATTCCACTCAATACAAGTGGGATCGAGCCCTTTCGTTCCAAATCTGGAACCAATTGGCTCAATCCTACTTGAGTGGAATCCACTTTATAGTTCAGTTCCACTGTCGTCAAAATGGAGCAAAGCGATTACAAACGACCAGTGCTTCATTGCAGACAATGTTGTGGCTCATCTTTTCGGTTACGCCATCGCATCTTGTTTCTTTGTCCATTTGCTTTCGTAGCACGTCGCTGGATGCCGGCGTTGACGGCAGTTGCGACGACCGGTTTTCCGACTTTGGTTTTGCAGCAGACAAAGACAGATTTTAAGAATTTGTGCTGAAAAGCATCAAATGTGGAGTCCAGTTTTGGTGTGTTGATGTCACTCCTTTGAAGGGTCGAACCATTCCGAACTTGGCAGTCAGTTTTACCAGTTTTGGTATTTGATATGATTGATTATTCCTCAACAACATGTCCGATTTTAAAACGCTATCAATGTACAATATCTGGCACAAAAGATAAACACCGAAAAGTGGCCTCACTTTTAATTTGTACAAAAAAAAAATGTGCTACAACGTTGTGAAGTCGCTTAAAGTGGGTTCATCGTCTGTTGAGAATGTTAATGAAAACTGTGGCACCGTCTATCATCGGTCTTATTGATAAATCTTGCAACATACCAAAACTTGTTTACAAAAATTTTACTCCAGCTGCATAAAACTTACAGTGAAAAAATCTGGTACATGGTAAAGCTACTAATAGCATTTGTACGTAAAGTACATTCGTTTACGCGACATTGACGAGTTGGGTGATGTTTCACAAACAACAAGCACTCTTTCAATTACATTGTAACACGGTTTTTAAATATTTCCTGGTTCAGGCAAAAGTTTCAACAAAATTAAAAATTAGGAGTGTAGGTTGGGTAACCCACTGGCTGACTAATCGCTAATTGTTGACCACTTCAGCACTTTTGCTCAAATCTTCCACTGGTTGACATTCACACGACCAGTGCCGTGTTAAGCCTTGTAGAAGCCTCGTGCTTAAGATTTATTCTGCCCCGCCCCCCCCCCTTACCCCCCGTCTCGCAAAAAAAAGGAGAAAAACATTAATTTTTTCAGAAATTGAAATTGTTTGATACAACCTTTTCAGTAAAAGTGAATTTTTTAATATTACAATAGTATCTTATTTTATTATCCCCACGATCGTGAGGCACCCTTGAGGCCCCCAAAGCGCCCCCCCCCCCCCCTAATCCGGCCCTGCTGAGACAACCACTCTGTCATCGGAGTACATGGCTTACTCGTCATCTCAAAAAGTGTCAAACTCATTTGGTGTTGGATGTCTTCCCGGAATTTTTTTTTTATTTGTTACCAACACCACGCTATTGAGATTTCGAACTCCTTTCTAGTAAAATCGTGAGCACGATTGTGAAATATGTAGCAAGTGGAATTAAGGATTGGTTACCACCTGGCACCTTAGTGAAACCTCGTAGGTCTAAAATGTAGTTTTCAACAGAAAACTTAATTCGTCAGGCGTCGTAGTGGTGCATCCACGGCTCACTACATATTTTTTTAATGGCCAAAATTGTTGATCAAAGCGGTTAAACATGTAACTAAAGCCCCGTCCCCAGTGGGGGGGAAAAAAGCCGTGGCCGGGCCAGATCCCTCCAAACTGGGCCCGGGCTGACACGTCCTGATCGAAAGTAGGACTTCCGACCCCGACTCGTACCTCTTGTTTCAGCACGGTCAGTGCGCGGGTAAATAACGAGATAAAAGAAATGCAGGAAGAGGGGATGGGAGAGGTTGGGGAGGGAGGATACAGCGCCCAAAATGTGGTACGCGAGACAAAATTATTTAAAGCCCGGACCCTGGGGCTCCACTGTGGACGGGGTGTGGAAAGATAGGGTCGGGCTTTCTCTTTTTTTTTTTGGCTATTTTTAAAAGACGCGGCCCAGACACCAAGATGCAGTGACGGGGTCCAGTGTGGCTTAAGCGCTGTAGTTTTAGTAAAAACATAGAAATATACCTGGATTTATTAAACCTTCCATTTAGGCCCTGCATTAAGCCGAAAGAGCAATGTACAAAATATAAAAAAAAGTACATTGGCGTCAAAAGTGGTGGGCAGCCGTTGGCCCGCTATATCCATAAAGCGTCAGTTGTTGACCATAGTGGTTAAATGTGACGGTCGGGTTTAGTTTGTGTTTTTTTTTTCCCAGGAAAAAAAAAATACCTGCGGTTGAGAAATGGTAAAAGCATGTAGCAATATTTGTCTGCATAATTGAAGACTACCTTAGTATTGAGCTAAGTGTGCAGCATGATGCAAAAGTCAGAAAAGTGATAGTTTTCAGCCTAGTGCCTTGAATTTTGGCTCCCACCCCTAAGATATTTCGGGTCCATCTTAGAACTCGTTTTTTCCCATGCCCTAAAGCTCCCATTTGAGTAAATTTGAACCAAATCAAAACAAAATTGCGAATGTTATTCATGTCCTAAACAGACAAACACACACACCATACAGAAAATCCAAATATAAATCCTTATAAACGCTTCGGTAATTAAAAAAAAAATTAAATTACAATATTTAAAAAAATGTAAAATTGTAATTTTGATTTATAAATTAAAAAAAAAAATAAGAATTTAAATTCAATGTTTTAGAGTACCTTTTGGCTAAACCATAAGGTACCTTATGTTTAGCGTACCTTACCGAAGCGTTTATAAATTATGTACCTCATGTACGCTAAATCTTATAAATTTGGTCATTTTTGGCGGGTCCACAACATTCGACCAGGCTTTAAAGGTGCCATTCACCCAATGACAGCTTGTAGCATCTAGCGCCGTCTACCATTCTACAAGCGAAGGAATGCGCAAAGAAATTTCTTTTTACGCAACAAACTAGCCACGTGCCTCCTTAATTACTGAAATAAAGTTGGTGCGTCCACGTGCACCACGGAGCAAGCACTTAAAGGTTAACAGTATCACTGTCACTCGATGGCGCCCATCTAGCGGTTCAAAATCTGCGTTTCTAAACGGTCGATATATAGAAAAAAGCGCCCTTAATGTCATTAGGCTTAACTTTACCGTTGCTTCCTGGTGCAAGTGGACGCATCAACTTTACAGTCAATAATTAAAGAGGCACGCAGCTTGTTTGTTTCTTAAAAAGAAATTTGTGTGTGTGTGTGTTCCTTCGCTTGTCGAAAGTAAGGGCTAGACAGAACTACATAGCGTCAAATGGATACAGCTGCTGCAGACTGTCACGCGGTGGCAATCCCTCTTTAATTGTCGTGAACACAAAATCGGTGTTACCAGCCATTGGCACAGTTAGCTAGCGGTTAAATTCGGCATTACAGTCTCAAATCCGTCTGTTCGAAATAGGTGACCGAATGAGACGCCGTCTTTAATTATACAAGCGCACCGTCGTGTTGTGGAAGTCTGGGCGTTGGTCGAAGTCGGTGGAGTCTCGGTTCCCCAGGTTGTTCACCTCCTCTTTAAAGGAGGCGTTAAAGGTTGAGTCGATTGGTTGCCAAGGCGACGCGGAGTCATTCCGACGAACGCGGCATTGCCTCTTGCCTTTGGTGGGGGTAGTTGGAGGAGTTGGAAGTGGTGGGGGGGGGGGGGGAGATTCGTGCTCGCCACGGATTACGGAAGTCAATGCTTGCCTTGCATTTGGATAATGAGATTGTTGTTGTCCGCCATGTTCCTGCCCGAGAAAGGATGAACCACTGACTGAGATTAATAAATGTATACTGGAGCGCGTCAGCATCAATTCGGTAATGATTTGGCGGCAGCAAGTCCCCACTTTATTAATTACGATTATAAACGGGGGGCGGGTTTATTGGTTTCGGTGCGTCGTTCGATATTGGCTGAAATTGATTGTTTTCACACCTTTTCTTCATGGTTTTATAAAGAACTGCTGCACTGTAACAACCTGAACAATAACGAAATCAAAGATGCCACTGTAACTTCGCTTCACTTTATTACAGGTTTTTACGTTGGTTTCGTCCATTTTCCTTTTGATTTCGTCTATTGTTGCAGTCTGTACAAATACAACAATGGACGAAAGCAAAATGAAAGTGGACCAAAGAAATTTAAAAAAGGACGAAACCAATGTAAAAAAGCTGTAATTGCGATCACAGGACCAGGAGCGGATCCAGAACGAAGTCTTGAAGGAGGTCACAGGATGATTTTTCTACGTTTTCGTGCATTTTATTTCGTAATTGAACTCCGTTTTTTCCAAAAATTTGGGCAGTTATTCCGTATGCCCCCTCGATTTCTCCCTTATTCGTGAGTCAAGATTTTTTCAGAGTTTTGAAGACGGAAGTCATCAAAAATTTGGCGGTCACATTTTCATTTCCCCTCTCTCTTCCCTCCAACCCCCCCCCCCCCCCCGGGGGGGGGGGGGGGGGGCCATAAATAATGACGGGTCCGTACAACAAAATATAACTCGTTCGGTTTTACACCTATTTACCGCCACAAAGTTAAACTATAAACAGAAAGTGTAGGAAAAATTCTGATCACCTGCAAATAATAATAAATGTGAAATCAATCTTAATTTGACTATCGTACAATGCGAAACTGTATGAGCAGAAGCATATTCGATGCGCAGCGTGCATATATCTAATAAAGCCAGTCGTTGTGTGAGCTGCAAGGGACACTGGAGTGAAAGGGAAGAAAACATTGGCGACTTTAGTAAATCCAACGCTGTAAGGCCGGGTTTTTCAGCAAATGGAAGTATTTCGTGTTTAGGCGACAGCCTTAAAAGGACATTCCTCCCAGCGTCATTTTTCTCGATCCTCCACATTAAGTATGGCCCCAAAGGTCTATTTCCTTACCGTTAGTCAATTCCTTGGTAAAAATCCGTTTTAAAATATGGCGTCTGGGAGATTTTCTATTGAATAATAATTAACTATATTTACTGCGTCCCGCAGCATATGATTCTTTATGCGCTTGCAATAACCATGACGTTTCATCTCTGTGTGTGCATGTACTAATTTTCTAATTATTACCATGAGATCAAAACTCTAAAAGACTAAATAATTAATTGTACAATTTACTAGATGTAGACAGGCCCTCGGAGTATAGGCCCCATGGGAAAGCTCCCGTAAAAAATGGAGTGATATGATATCAATAACCAAAACTAGTAAAAGGAGCCGCCAAGTTCTTAATGGTTCTGCCCTTCAAAGGAGTGATATCAACGTACCAAAACATTCGCCAACTTAATCGCACCGACTAATAGTTCGAAGGTGAAATGAAAACTAGAACATTGCTACTTTCGGTAGCAATGTTCAAGTTTTCATTTATCGTCCAAAGTATTATTCGGTACGATTAAGTAGGAGAATGTTTTGGTGTGTTGATATCACTCCTTTGAAGGGCCGAACCATTCGGAACTTGGCAACCATTTTACCAGTTGTGGTTTTTGATATATCACTCCATTTTTTAAATTGTGTATTGACTCAACTCCACTACCGTGTAGATGTGTAATAAAGTGCCACGTCAACAAGAAATTGGTTTTCAACAATTTGCTACTACCTTTTGCCTATAGGCCGAACCATTCTTGACATGGTCACCTCTTTATAGGTTTTTGGTTTGGTTTTAATTTTGATGTAATTTGTTTTATTTAGTTAGATTTGGTGTGTTGATATCACTCCTTTGAAAGGCCGAACCACTCTCAACTTGGTGGCCTCTTTACCAGTTTTTGGCGTTGTTTTTACAGTTGGTTTATTTTTCGTGACTGGCACGTGAATGGGAATTTCTTTGCAACGTTGTTTAGATTTATCGTAATACACTAGTGTGCGTCTAGGCACGCACGGCAGTAAACACGTTCTCATTGTCCAAACTTTGGCCGTCCAATGAGAGACGATGCCGACAATACTAACAATGGTTATAATAATATTTTCGTACTTACGCGCCCTCCCACGCCATTCTCGTTACGCTCCCAGGCTCCAAACCATAAAAGATACGCAGTTCGTAGTGTACTGCACCCATTCGTCCAATTTCATAGCTGGAAGCCTTCCCGTTATCTCGGTATCGATGGGATTTAACATGGGGATGAGCGTAGCTAGTTAGCATTGAAAGCAAATTAGCTGGCATTCCTACATGGGTCATTGCTCTCGATTTCAACACAATTTAAGCTTTTGTACCGCATTATTATTTTTCCCCAAGTAACTGAAATGTGCCCAACTATGCTTCAGGATATAAGACACTGACGCCGTGGCATCGCGCTACAATGTTTTACAAACTCGACAATTGAACTGATGTGATGTTTGTTGTGATGTCTGTTGCCTAACTTGGCACGACACACTAGCGCGTATCTAGATAAATATGTTATGAATACAACAGCTATCGAACATGGCGGTCATTCAAGCGTTTAATGTTGACATGTGATTTGCCAAATTTTGATTTTCTTTTTATTTTTGTTTTTTTGTGCATTGGTAGCCCATTCAAGATTATTCTCCTCTTTGGTTAATTTAGATTTCACGCATTTTGTTTCCTCTCCACCGCCCCCCCCCCCCCAAAAAAAAAGGGAAAAAATAGTTTAGTTTCTAGCTGTTATGCCCAGTTAAATTAATTATGCTAATGAATTAATTTCTCATCGGAAGCATAATAATTCGCTTGTGTAAACAAATTGATTGAATTGTGAACTTTAACACACAATAACATAAACAAGTAACAAACACAGGAATTGTAATGCGAAAACCTTTCTCCCAGTGAGGGGCAGAAATCCGTTTAGGCTGATTTGAGGCAAGTTCCTCCATGTAGAACGAACGTCAAGTCATTTCCTTGTCCAGAAATGAAGCAACTCCATTCAGATCAATTCCAATAAAGTCATTGCCATTGACCAATACAATTAAATTCATTGCCGTGTCCATCACGGCAAATCATTGCCAATTTGCTACCTTCCACTTGACCCAATATCAATTCCATTAAATTCCGAACTAATTCAGTGAATATTTTAACCAGTTCCAACCAAATAAAACAAATTCCAACAAATTGCCCATCACAATTCAAATAATTTTTATGGGATTGGGGTCACATTTGGGTTCCAACGATTTGGATGTTTGCGAATCACATCATAACGACGCATCTCGATCCAAATCATAATCAAATCAAATCCACGCTTTGAACTATTCCGAAGAATTCTTGCACGGAACATTTTCTGATTTGATGGCCATCAAGTCAATAGGCTACCCACAACGTCACCTCATAGCTTCTACAACTACTGAAGTTAAATCCAGTTCAAGTCAGTGGAACTGGAGAGTAACCACACTAATTCCATCAATTTATTTTCAGGAATTGTCACACGGTCTAGTCATCATCACCAGCTCCATTCCGGTTGAATCGAGTCCCTTAATTTCATGTATCAGAATTGACTTTTATCCATCTCTGCTTTCGCACATTCAACAGTTGCTCTTTCAACAGTGTGGAATCAGTTTTGGAAAGGTGGAAGTTCCATCTTTTCCAAAATTTAGACTATTTAGATAATTGTTGAAAGTAGGTTGGGTTTTTGCCGGCAAACACCGTTTTTTGGACAGTGGTATTCACCAGTTTTTTTCCCCGATTATTACCGTCTAAACTGGCAAAAACCAGCACACTGCTTCATTCACTTATTTTCACAGTAAAGTATATTCTCACAATATCTGCGCAAATTTTCGACAGTCAGTTGCACACATTTGCATGGATATTGTGAGAAGAATAACTTTTACTGTGGAAATAAGCGTATGAAAGGTAAATAGGCCTAAGAAGTGAATATAAATTTTCAAAGTAAACGATGTGACGTATTTCAAAGCGAGCTTTTACAATTTGCCAATATTTGACTATAGGGCTAACTTTTTTTTTTTTTT
>JAHWFP010156809.1:0-10495 GCA_023313725.1 Lithobius niger
ATATCAACACACCAAAACATTCGCCAAGTTAATCGCACCGCTTAATAGTTCGAAGGTTAAAAGAAAACTAGAAAATTGCTACTTTCCGTAGTAATGTTTAAGTTTTCATTTAACGTCCAAAGTATTATTCGGTGCGATTAAGTTGGCGAATGTTTTGGTGTGTTGATATCACTCCTTTGAAGGGCCGAACCATTCGGAACTTGGCGGCCCCTTTTACCAGTTTTGGTTTTTGAAATGATACCAGTCTTTTTTTTTTAAACTGTGTATTAGACTCAACTCCACTACCGTGCAGATGTGTAATAAAGTGGCATGTCAACAAGAAATTCGTTTTCAACACTTTGCTACTACCTTTTGCCTAGAGGTCGACCTATTCTCAACTTAGTTACCTCTTTATAGGTTTTTGGTTTGGTTTTAATTTTGTTGTAATTTGTTTTATTTCGTTAGTTTAGGTGTGTTGATATCACTTCTTTGAAGGGTCGAACCAATCTCAACTTGGTGGCCTCTTCACCAGTTTTGGGGCTTTGTTTATTTTACTACGATTTTACAGCTGCTTTATTTTTCGTGAATTGGACGTGAATACAATTTCTTTGGCAACGTTGTGTAGATTTATCGTGCTACACTAGTGTGTGTCTAGGCACGCACGTTAGTATACACGTTGTCATTGTCCGAACTTTGGCCATCCAATGAAAGACGATGCCGACAATACTAACAATGGTTATAACAATATTTTCGTACTTACGCGTCACCCCACGCCATCCCCGTTACACCCCTAGGCTCCAAACCATAAAAGGTACGCAGTTCGTATCATATCGCAGCCATTCGTTCAATTTCATAGCTGGAAGCCTTCCCGTTAACTCGGTATCGATGAATAATCACCCTATGGAAATTAACATGGGGATGAGCGGACTAGAATTAGCTAGCTAGCTGTAGCTAGTTACATATTTGCAACGTTATTGAGGGTCAGATTTTGCATTGAAAGCAGCTTAGCTGGCTTTCCTACACTAGTTCATTTTTGTCAGGTGGGTCATTGCTCTTGATTTCAACACAATTTAAGCGTTTGTACCGCATTATTATTTTTATCCAAATACCTTAAATGTCCTCAACTCTGCTTCAGGATATTAGA
This sequence comes from Lithobius niger, assembly GCA_023313725.1. Lineage (NCBI taxonomy): Eukaryota > Metazoa > Arthropoda > Chilopoda > Lithobiomorpha > Lithobiidae > Lithobius > Lithobius niger. The sequence goes on from JAHWFP010156809.1 coordinate 1,124, forward strand.
CACCGACGCTATGGCGTCGCGCTACAATCTTTTACAACCTCGACAATTGAATTGATGTGATGTTTGTTATGATGATTGTTGCCTAACTTGGCGCGACACACTAGCGTGTGTTTAGATACTCATTCCCATCCCACAATCGCCGTGAACACAAACGTCACAGGTTCCTTCTCTTCCCGAAAATTCGAGGAAGAAGCGACCTAGATCAGGCTCGATCTCGGGACCTCTGACACATGCGATACCGGTACCTTGTCCCACAGGCACTGTGTCCCACAGCAGACGGTTACCAACGTATAAGCTCTCCGATAACGGCTGTCAATGAAACGTCTCCATTCTCCCTCTCTATTACATATTTTCCATAAAATGTTTCTCCCTTCATCCCCCCACCCTTTAACAATAGTCACCGGAAACAGCTATTGTCGCCCACGCTGTATATCCAACATAAGAATAGAATGGGGGGAGAAGGGGGGGGGGGGAGTCACGAAGAGAAGCTTTGCTGGGTTCTTCGATATATACGTCTTTCGCGGGTACTTTTCCCAGTTTCAGAAGGGACACTCGGAGGACACTGAAGGGTTACCCGTGTGGGAACTCGGGGACTTTCCCCTTACAATTCAGATATCACAATAGACCTGATGAGGGTTCTCACTCGCTCTTGAACCCTCGAAACCGTTTTCCCCCTATCTCGGCCAGCGATGCTACCTGTAGGAGCTTGGAGGAGAGGGGGGGGGGGGCGGCGGTTGGGGAGACACGAGGAGTATAGTGAGGGGGATGGGGATTTAAAGCATCGCAGTAGCACGGCATCTAGCTACAGCCATCGAACGGGTTTCTCACATACATTTGGCTCGGTGCATCAAAAGCCTTTCACGGTCGACGCGAGAAGCCATCGAACGCTTGGTCGTGGCCAGCGCAAGGCGCCTGGGAAAACAGGTCCCGTATATGCGGACGAAAGGGGATGATGGAGGGGAAGGATGGGGAACAGGGGGTAGGGGGGAAGACGAGGATGCGGTGTATGAAGGAGGGAGTGATGTACTAAAGTTGCACCGGAAGATAGACAACAGTTGCTGTTCAAATAGATCGGCTGGGGAACTATTTCGATGATGATGCGCTGTTTTGGGGACGTTTGTTATGAACACAGTGGAGAGCTTCTTTAAAAAAAACAACAGAGCTATGATACATTGGTATGTAACTCTGTCTTTAAGCATTTCCCATTGTCAGAACCTGCGTCAGGCACATTACTAGATTGAAATGGAATTTGCCAAAGATTATTAGCGACGCGAGCAGGTCTAACTTATCACTCGACTTGAAATTATTTGTGTGGATTGTCTATCCGCGGCTGAACTACAATTGCCAAAGACTATTGGAGAAGCGAGCAGGCCTAACTTATCACTCGACTTAAAATTATTTGTGTGGAAAGTCAATCCAAGGCTGAACTAAACAATTGCCAATGAAAGACTATAGGCGAAGCGAGCAGGCCTAACTTATCACTCGACTTGAAACTATATATTTGTGTGGATTGTCTGTCCGCGGCTGAACTACAATTGCCAAACACTATATTGGCGAAGCGAGCAGGCCTAACTTATCACGGTGGATTTCTGGCTATACAGGCCATAGCCAAGCTTAAAAGCTGTTCAACTTTCCTCTGTGATGACCTAGGGCAACAAATGTAAAATCAAGGAGAAAAAGCAGCCTATTTCTTCACGTGCATACTATAAATTAAGGCAAGGATGCAATAAACGTTCCTTTCTTGCATTGTGGCATTTACGTCACCCACAGAGAAAGTTTGAACAGCTTCTAACCTCGGCTGAAGCCTGTATTAGTTGGCGATGACAGTCAGCAACTTGACAGAGCAGGCAGACGTTTTGTCTTCGTTTCTCAAACTATATGTGCATTATTACACTACCAATCTTTTACGTTCTGGAATCTCCTCTCGAGTCAGACAGTATTCACACGTCATTTGCTGACTTTGGAATATTAAATCTGCCAGATTGAGATGGTGGTTCCCAATTGTTGTCCCATCCCAAATTGTTACGCCATCCTTGTGCAAAACCGCAGTTGACTCGATTGGAAATTTGGAGCAACGCAAATGTATACAGTAAGCACTTAAGTAACACCACGAGTAACATTGAATTCCACACGGTACAATGAAGAATTGTATTGGCAGTCGAACGACGAGGAACAACCGATGAGGTGTAGGAGGGGAAGTCGGGCACATGGATACCCATTGTGTATTCTAAACACAGCGTCCACGTTCCGGATTCTCCGTCATCCAGTAGGCTGATGTGGGTCACGTGATCTCGTTTTAGTTGTGAATATCACTGCGCTGCTGCAAATAGTGTTGCTCTATTTTTTTAATTTACCGCTATTTTCTTGATATTGCTCGAAGATTGTGCGGTGCCGCATCTAGGAGTTGAAACGTGAAAAGGCGCCTTTAAGATAAACGAAAGTTGCTCGTTTAATTTGAAGTGTGGTACTAGAGCACTGTGTCACTGACAAGTGAAAAGTATTTATATTGGTTAGCGGGGGGGGGGGGGGGACCACTACCTTTCAAACGAGCCCAACTGCATGCTTTTATCATTACCTTTATCATGCTTCGGCCTGTACAGTGGGCATGAACTCTGAGGCAAAATTTAGGAGAGAACTGCTCACTGAAGACCTCAGTAAATTTATTAACAGACCATTATGACCCCCGCCTCCGAACAGTATTGGCATCCCGTGGCCCATCCATCGATCGAGTATGTGGTGAACAAATTTTTTTTCTCATTTTTATGTAATTTTTTTAACAATTTGATTCCGACAAATCCCAGTATGTGAATGCGTTTGCTTTTTACCTTTTAAAATCAACATACATTTTTTAGCAAGTTTACAACATTTTTTAATTTTTTAATATTTTATGTTTAGCCTCATTATTTAGACATTCCCTTGTCTGCACCTTGACCATCCTTCCCCTGAATTACCTACACGTTTGGCGATGCCATCGGGGGCCTTGAGTCCCTGGCAGGTCTAACCTTGGTGGTAAGGCATTCGTGTACCCAACCCTACCCCCGTCTATTTCACATTCCCGGTCATTGTTTTATTCTATTTATTTTTTCATTTTATCTTATTATTGAAATTAAATATAAACTAATTTCTAATCTTTTATAGAAGTTAATTTTACAAAAAATGACGTATAATTGTGGCTGGCTGTTCGTGACCCCCCCCCCCCCCCGGGGGGTCCTTTTTTTATTATTATTTCAAAACGTATCGACAGGAGCAAAGCTCATTTAAGGAGGTGTTTTACAAAAAAGGGGCAACTGGTACTCGACTGCTAGCATTATTAGTATTAAAAAAATGCTGTAAGGTAATGTATAAAATATGGATATATACCTTTAGCAAGCCTTAACAAAAACTTAATGCCCTAAAGGAACAGATAGCAGAAAACAGACATGTAAAGCCATCAGTAACGCACTAATTTGTAAAAGAAAGCTTTTCAAGCCTTAAAATAGCTTAATGTTCTAAAGGAACAGGTAGAAGAAAACAGACATGTAAGCCATCAGTATCGCACTAATATGTGTAAAAGAAAGTTTTTCAAGCCTTAAAATCTGCCTTAATGCTCTAAAGGAACAGATACAAGAAAAAGACATGTATACAAGCCATTAGCTCAAATACGTGTAAAAGAATACCCAGCATCCCCAAAATCAAGCTGGAGCTTCTTTTACACGTATTAGTGCGACACTGATGGCTTACATGTCTTTTCCTTTTATCTGTTCCTTTATAGCATTATTTTTTTTATGCTTACATCCGTATTTGATACGCTTAAGCGTTTTTAAAATACTAATATCTTTTTTTTTTCTTCCTTCATCTCTTATAACTTAAAACAGGTATTAACAACGACCAAGGCCTTTTGAACGCTATTTTATTGTGTCTGGTTTATCTCAAAAAGCTTATAAGATAATCTCAAGTATCTTATATCCCAATTACCTCATCAAAATTCTAGTTATTTATATTCAGGTAAAATAAATAACTAGAATTTTGAGAGTCAATCGGGGTATGAGATAATTGAGATTATCTTGTAAGCTTTTTGAGATAAATAAGTCGCAATAAAATAATGTTTAAAAGGCCTTGGTCGTTGTTAATACCTGTATTTTAAGTTATAGACGTTGAAAGTTGGTTCACTGGTTCGATATCGAGCTGAAAGCAAAAATTTCCCCAGCAAGAAGAACAACAATAGTAATATTGTAGTCACATTAAAACAGCGTTCAAATGGCCCTAGGCTTGTTCACACCTGCGTTTTATGCTATAAAAGTTGAAAATAGGTACACTGGTTGGATCCCCATACGTGAAAGCAAAACTTCTAGGTAATAGCAAATTTGAGTCAACAAGAATATTGCAGTCATATTAAAAAGCAGGCTAAAGGCCTTAGGCCTTGTTCATATCTATGTATTTAGTAATAAAAGTTAAAAATCGATTCACTGGTTCGATGTCTAGGTGAAAGCAAAATTTCCCCAACAAAAAGAACAACAACTAGAATATTGCAATCACATTACATTAAATAATGTTCAACTGTCCCTAGCATTATTCATACTTACGTTTTAAGCTAAAGAAGTTGAAAATTGGTTCACTGGCTTGATCTCCAAGGGAGAACAACTTTGGCCCAACAAGAAGAACAACAACAACAAGAATATTGCAGTCACATTAAAGTAACGTTCGAAAGGCCCTAGGCCTTGTTCACACTTACGTTTTAATTGGTTCATTGGTTCGATCTCCAGGTAGGGACAAAGAGTCGTTACTACTACTGCTACTACTACTACTACTACTACTACTACTGGCTGTGCTGTGGAGGCTAAATGGGGTTCGATTGTTCTCATTTAATTCTTTAATGTAGTGAAATAGTTAAGACACGACCCCAAATACCGAATTTCGTTTAGTCTATGTCAATTCTGGGCGAAACTAAGGTTTGAAAGTTTGATGTTCAACATGGATGTTCAACATGCTGCGGCTTACATAAGGCCTGCAGGCTTGAGAGTTATATGCTAAGAAACTTAAAGAACGCCCCACCATAGGAACCATGGACTACAATCAACAGAATCTTTGCAAATGTATGCTACCATCCTCCATTTGTTAATTGGGTGCCATTGTTCTCCTTAAGGGGTTATCAAACGCTCAGTTGTAAGGATGTTAGGTTATTTGGGTGTCATGTTAGTAAATAAATCCAGGCATCAACATGTCCGAGATAAGATACAGTTTTATAAATTCTTCGCAAAATGTCAAGTATATATGACAACTAGCATCGTACCCGGCTTCGCCCGGGGATTTGTTTGGCCCGTGGTTGTTTCCCAGTATTTGCTCGGTGCTGCCTGATCGTTCACTGCAATAGTAATTTTTTTTTGTGTAACACTCCCCCTTTCCGTCAATAAAATAGTGGCTCTAACATAAGCACTGCCCCACGAACGGGCATTCCCCGTTCAGGCCCCTCCACACTCCCAGTAGCGTGCGAAAAATAACTGTCCTTCGTACTTGACGTCATTTAAGACATGCCTTTGCGATGACCGCGCAGAGCAAATTGTTAGTCGAGGCAACAATGTGCCAATTTCAACTTCTTTTCAGGGCAACAACGTCCCAGTTTCAACTTCAAGCCAAAGAATTGACACACTCGGACGTTTTCATTGTTCCCCTTCCGGGGGTCGTCGTTGCGGTTGCATCATTTCTGCTATGAGACTTTGGTTTATAATGTAAGATTTAGGTGTATGCCTGTGACCTTGAAATGCATTTATGCATTATATGGGAACCATTTTCCATGGTTTCACTCATGTTAAAACAATGAATTGATAATTATAAAAGCAGGACGCTGCCCTTCATGAAAGAAGTTAGGCTTATAGCAACAAGCAGCTTACTTTCTCGTCCGCGTTACGAACAACAATGGCGTTGTCAGATAAGCCTACATGTCTTTTGAATTCTCGCCAACGGACGAATGAAAGAAGATAATGGGTTTCGGTACACTTGATGCAAGGTTCAAAAGGAATACAACGAAGACGAATGAAACCATAAAGAATGGCTTCGACCCTGATGGCATTAAAGTATTTTCATTAGCCTTGTAGGAAATAACAAGCCAGTATTCCAACTGCTATCTTCAGTAGGACTGGCATAGGAGCAGTTCCAAGTTGGAATCGGTGATGAAGTCATTATTAGTCAATATTACGGTTACTGGAGCAATGAGAAACAGTTATAAGCTCCAACTCTACTTGTTGAAAGTACAACACTGTATCGTTTAAAAGAAAAAGGGATAGTGTTGAATTAATGTCCTTGTCCAATTGCTAAGGTTATCTCCAGACGGAGAGGGACGACTTTCGGACTCTCAAGACAGATTGAAAAGAGCCCAACGAATGCACAAAAAAGTTGTATAAAACCAAGGGATGAAAAAAAAAAACCCTGTGTAATTATAGAGGCTTGGAGTTTACTGCGTTTTGAGACCCGATCATCTAAACATCCGTTGTAGGCTATTATCAATCGTAAAAGTTGTTGTTGTTGATGTTGTTGCTGTTGTTGTTGTTGTTGTTTTTGCTTAGGCAGCGGAACCCAAACCGTGCTATGTACACCACTGTAAGCGACGATAGAGACAACTTACCTGGAGAAATCCAAGCTGAAAACCTTTGGTATCCAGAAATACGTCAGTAAATACAGGCTAACAAAGTGGTTAACCCACCACACGTTGCAACAAAAGGTTTTGTGGTTATTCCTGACTGGGAAAAACGTGCTAAATTCGGAAAAAAAAAAACATATCTAAGTTATCTGCTGCCGTTTTTCTGGAAAGCAATAGGTTTAATTTGCATATTATAGTTAAAAAATGCAATGCATTTCATACATACAAAGGAAATTTTAGTGTGCCTTGCATTGTGAGGGCAGCTTTTTGTTGGAACCTACTCAAAAGGATGTGCAATTTAAAATTCCGAAGGGTTCCAGGCTGAAAACTTTGACCATTAGAGATGGCAACCAAAATGGAGCCGAATATTTACTCAATTTTAGCTATTTTGGCCTATAACGCAAGAATCATTAGTGTTACACAAAAACTGTTTGGATATAAGTTTGGACATGTAATCTACAGAGTAGGTCCCATGCCTTTTCTCCATACCTCACGGTTATTGAGAAAAGCAGTCATGTTGGGCCATTTTCGGCCATTTTGGCTTATTTAATGCTTATAGATGTCTGAATTTATGAATACAACTTAAACCTTCAATTGCTGTTGCGTTGTGTATAATAACTCCAACTCAATTCATTGAAAAAGTGGGAATCTCTTCTTTGAATAAAAAGGATCTAGCTCTATTAGGGACAGAGCCACGCCCGCTTTACTAGGAGCTGGTATCACAGTTACCGTTCAAAAGTTGAAAGTGAGCAAAAATTGAACGGTAACTATGACACCAGCTCCTAATAAAACGAGAGTGGCTCGGTCCCTAATAGCGGTAGACACTTTTCATTGCCCTTGATTCAAAGAAGACATTCCCACCCTTCGAATTAACCTAATTGGAGTCATTTATCTAAATTAAAAACGTCACGTGAGCAGTTGAGGGTTGAAAATGAGCGAAAATTTGAACTGTAACTGTGAAAGCTGCCCCTACTAACACATGCGTGGCTTGATCCCTAAAAGTGGTAGACCTTTTTAATTGCCCTTGTTTCAAAGAGGACACTCCCAGCCTTCGAATGAAACTAAGTGGAGGCATTCATCTAAATTAGAAACTTCACAAGATCAGTTAAAAGTTGAAAATAAGCGAAAAATTGAACTGTAACTGAAACCTGCCCCTAGTAAAACATGCGTAGCTCGATCCCTAATAGTGGTAGACCCTTTTAATTGCCCTTGTTTAAAAGAAGAGACTCCCAGCCTTCGAATAAATCTAAGTGGAATCATTCATCTAAATTAGAAACGTCACAAGAGCAGTAGAAAGTTGAAAAGTAGCGTAAAATTGAACTGTAACTGTGAAACCAGCCCCTAGTAAAACATGCGTGGCTTGGTCCCTAATAGGGCTGACCCTTTTAATTGGCCTTGTTTCAAAGAAGACATTCCCAGCCTTCGAATGAACCTGAGTGGAATCATTCATCTAAATTAGAAACGTCACAAGAGCAATTGAAAGTGGAAAATGAGCGACAAATTCAATGTAACTGTGAAACCTGCCCCAACTAAAACTTGCGTGGCTCGGTCCCTAATAGTGGTACACCCTTTTAATTGCCCGTGTTTAAAAGAAGACATTCCCAGCCTTCGAATGAACCTAAGGGGAATCATTCATCTAAACTAGAAACGTCACAAGAGCAGTTGAAAGTTGAAAAGTAGTGAAAAATTAAACGGTAACTGTGATACCAGCCCCGAGTAAAACAGGCGTGGCTTGGTTCCTAATACTGGTAGACACTTTTTATTGTCCTTGATCCAAAGAAGAGATTCCAACATTTCGAATGAATCAATATGGATTCATCCACCTGAATTATAAACGACACAGCAACAATTAAAAGTTTAAGTTGTATTCGTAAATTCAGACATCTATAAGCATTAAACAAGCAGCTATGGCTGAAAATGGCCCACGTGACCGCTTTTATCAATGACCGTGATATACGGAAAAAGATATGGGATCTACCTTGTAGATTACATTATTGTAAACAACAATGGCGACAAATTGAGTAAAAATTGGGCGCCATTTTGGTCACCATCTTTAATACTCAATGTTTTCAGTCAGGCACCCTTCATAATCTTGAAGTGCACAATCTTATGTGTGGGTTCCAGCAAAAAACTCCCCTCACAATGCAAGGTACACTAAAATTTCCTTCTTATTTCTATATTACGCATTAAATGCATTTTTTGTACTATAATATGCAAATTAAGCTTAGTTTTTTTTCCAGGAAAACGGCAGCAGATAGCTTGAATAACAACTTTTTCGTATTCAGCACCCTTTTTGCAGTTAGGAACAACTATGAAACTTTCGTATAACACGAATAAACTTTCGTATAAGCTTTCAGATGCCAGTTGTTGCTGCCGTCGTGTCCGTGTTAAACTTTAGGCTCTATTCTTCCAATTGAAATTAAAATTAAAACCATCGCAGCTGGCCAAAGCACTGGGTGTTCAGTAAATGAGGGAATGAAACTGTGATTTAATGTTTTGTTAATGTTTCATTTTGCCATGTTTGCGTTCAGTGTTTTATGACGTGCGATATTAGTACAGTGTAGATCAAATCAGAGTCCAACTTTATGGCTGCGCTTGTATTTAGATTATTGAGTAGCGCATTTTTGATGTTGTTGAAATTAAAGCCTTGGCATTAACGAAAGTTAAGATAAACACGCAGCAAGGCTCACACGTCACGCAGACTTAAATTTCAGTGTTATTCTTCAGTAATGAAGGAAAAAAAGCACCAAAATGTGAAT
>JAHWFP010156809.1:10505-34739 GCA_023313725.1 Lithobius niger
TTATTTGCCCTCGATAAAGGGTCACATACTGACCCGAAACGCTAAAGTTCACAAACGTTCGGGCGCGTTTACGCAACCACTCGCTTCTGCATTCTCGCAGCTAGAACCTAGAAATCACTTCAAATTCCAACATGGCGGAGGTTTTTTTTGTCTGCCGCCTCGCAACGAAAACAGCAAATAACGTGAGTTCAGAAGCGTTTGGGAAAATTGTTTCGTCATGAGGAATTCTCTATATTATTGGCACGGCGTATAAGACTACAAGTATTTACTCAAACGATGTCGGATTTAGCTAATCCATTTAGCGTTGTTACCTTGGCAATATCATCTTTGCCATCGCGATTGAGTTCTAGCTGCGAGAATGCAAAGGCGAGTCGCTGCATAAACGCGCCCTTAGGATTTTTATTCATTTATTTTTCAGTCCGCTTCACTCACGTTTTTTTTCCGTTTTTTCTCTGTTGATGACACATAACGATTTTTTTTTACCGCTTTTCAGCCATGTTATTTAGTCAAGTAACACAACGCACATAGACACCATTCATGAGCTTATCTGCAATGCTTAAAAGTAAAAACGATAACTTTATTGGTGAAAAACTAACGGTTATCGATTTTTATACCACGGCTGCGAGGATTTCCCGGTGAGATTTCCACAGATTAGCTATGTGTGCAGTAAAGTTGCCAGGGGATCTGCTATCCTGTCTAGAGTGAAAGGATTTGTTCCATCTAAATTATTAAGAATTCTATATTTTGCATTTGTCTATCCCTTAATTTTATACGGGATTACTGTTTGGGGTGCAGTTTCTAACTACAAGCTACAACGTATTCTTGTACTTCAAAAAAGAGCAGTAAGAAGTATTGCTAAGGCAACTTATGACTCCCACTCTTTGCCTCTGTTTAGGAAGTTTGAAATTATCAAGGTTGCTCAAATTTATCAATACAATGTTTGTCTTTATATGCACAGCCTTGTTTACGCTGCCAGCGAAACTCGGTCTTGCTTCAACAGACTTATCCGTGTGAAAACCTTCCACGATTGTCACGACTACAACACCCGTAATGGTGATAAGCTCATCTTACCAAGGTGTAGAACTGACCATGCAAAACGCAATCTCACCTACACGGCTGTAAAAAACTGGAACTGCCTCCCTCTAAGTATCAAGCAGGTGAAAAATACCAAAAAATTTGCGTTTACTTTAAAACAGTTTCTTATACATCTTAATGATTAGATGTATCTTCATGCTGGTCTCTTCTTATTATGTATTCATTCTTAAATTTGCTAATTGGGCATTTCTTTCTGAATTGTAGGTTCTCCTATTTACCCATAGACAATTACATGTGTGTTCATATATTTATATTGTTTTAATTTGTTTTGTTTCACCACGTTAAGCATTTACTTGTTGCTAATACTGTATCTAGGATCTCATTGTCTGTTTTGTATTTTGTTATCATATTATGCTTTGACGTTTTGTATATATGATGGGTTCTTCCCTATAAAACAGGTTCGCAAGAACCTCGGGAAGTTTCCCTTATGTTTTCACATAAAAAATAAAATTCATTCATTCATTCATTCAGACTATGCAAACGTCGAGGGATTATCGAACTTATGGTTTTTGATATGATTAATTTTACACGGGGCAAACCATGCAACAATTGGCTTTTAAGTACGGTTGGAAATAATCATGAATATTTCAAAATAATCGAATTAATCAGATTATTTTGATGATAATCAGATTTTAAGAAGATGTAAGAGTGCTACAATAATTATTACACTGTTAGGGCACGTTTACGCAACGACTCGCCTTCGCCTTCTCACAGCTAGAAACTAGAAATCATTTGAAATTCCAACATGGATGCGGTTTTAGCTCTGCCGGCTCGCAACGATAGCAGTCAATAATGTGAGTTCAAAAATGACTGGGAAAATCGTTTCGTCAGGAGGAATTCTTTACCTTATTGTCACGGATTGCAAGACTGCACGTATTTACTCAAAGTGATATCGGTTTCAGCTAATCCAGATAGCGTCGTTACCATGGCAACTACACATTTGCCATCGCGATTGAATTCTAGCTGACAGAATACAAAGGCGAGTCGTTGCGTAAACGCACCCTTAAAGTTGTTGGCATTTCCACAATGTCAATACTTACAGAAAGTTTAAAACATGACTCGAAAGTGTAAATTTCAATATTAAAACGCTCTCTGAATAACTATTGTTATATTAAAATTTCTTAGTAAAGTTAATTTATATTGTCCGCAGCCTATCTTGAGTTCGCTGCAGAAGGAATACACATAATCGATTGTACGTTTTTAGTAGCAGAGTGCCTTGCTGATATCCAAGATGGTTGCAAAAACGATGGCGGCCGTCGGTTAATGCCGCCTCCTCCAGGAAGACGTACCCGCTCATAAAATACTTGCAGGACTCAAGATACGCAGCGTACACAATAGGTGTAGGTTTTGTGGATTTACCTTCCAAGGAGACAAACTAACAGAAGACTGCTACAGGGAGATTGCTAGCAAAGCCTCTCTCCTGAGAACTTTCGAACCATTTTTTTCTTGGTTGTTTTAAGTTCTGTTGTATTTGTATATCAACAGTTTTGTGTTAACCGGGTCCTTGATTACAATCAAGTCTTCAATCACTAGAACTACCAAGACTACAACCAAACCTACGTATTACTTATTCCGTCTTACACGGACTTATTCCATCTTGTTGATACTGAATTCGGGCTTTTCTTTAATCTTTGGGGTTACAAATATACTAGGGAGGGGGGGGGTCAGTTTAAACTAACTGTAACAGCGGTAAAATAATTCTGGTAAAACCGAGGAACAGCCTTCTATCGAAATTGGTAAACTCCACTAGACTTCAACGTTTTAAGCGCGACTTAGAAAAGACATTGATTTTTCTGTGCTTTGAGGTATTTTTTGATTTTTAATAGTGACTGTTTTACATGTATTATCATTGCTCTTATTTGTTTTTCTTTATTTTTTAAATGGTGTTGTAAACTTAAAATCTTTTAAGATTGTGATTAAGTATTAAACGATTAACAATTATCATTGTTCTTATCCGTTTTTCTTTATATTTTAAGATGTTTTTTTAAACTTAAAATCTTCCTGATTCCCGTTACCAATTTGTATGGTAATAAATTATATCTTATCTTTCTGATTTCAATTTTAATCAAGCGATTGTAATCGTGATTGATTACAATCAAAACAGCCATGCTTTTAAGTAATAAGCCAGTTTGAACACTCCTCCTCCATTTCCAGACCATGAATACACCCTATTATTTTCGACGACCTTTCAATCATGCACACAGCAAGTAGTTTCATACCTCCCACCAGTGCATTACAGTGTTTTGTTGTCTGTAGCAATTTGTGGAGCACACAATTCCGCCTTTGTTGTTACCGGCGCAATACCAAGTCGCTCAACATGTAGGCCTAAGAGTGAGTACCTAGCTCATGGGAAAGCATGTGCCAGCTGGTCTCTCGTGAGTTTAAACGTCTAGATGGACTCCTTCCGGCGCTGGCGGTAGTAGTCGTCGTCTTTTTCTGCGTTTGACCAGAAAAATGCTGTTTGTTCCCCCTTTCTAAATGCAATACAAAGAGGACGACATGATCGAGCAGTGAAAAGACCAACTCGAAACCTGATATAAGTGCGATTGTCGTGCAGTGCCGACTCCTGCAGTGAAGCACTATTATGGTAATCCCAACTTCTCACCCCTCCACTCTTCTCCCCCCCCCCCCCCGACACTCCTCCCCCTCAACCGGCAGGCATTCCCCTCGCAGCTGGTGACGTCACAGTATCATTCATTAAATGCTTCCACGTATATTCACTCTCTATTTTAAAGTGGTATCCATCCGACATCCCATAATGGATACAGCAGCGACGTAGGGACGAAGGAAGGGGGGGGGGGGGGCAGGACCCGAAGTCAATAAAGTAAAAATTTGTAAAAGTGGATACCATAAATCCTCCGTAATTATAGCCGGATATTTGCCCAATCGTGAATTGCTAGTAGCCGGTCTCTAATAATGTAGTCGGGTCTCTAATGGGGCACCTTAGTCACTCTGAAGCACCAGAGGCGCTGCGGTACTACTGGTCCTTCGCTCTTCACTCGCGCCCATACAACAGCATGGCGCGCTACTATTTCGCTCCAACAACATCAACAAAAAATGCCTCGTGCTGTTGTGTTCCGAAGTGTAAGAACTGGGAAAACAGTCATGGCTTCCCAAAAGACCCAGTTCTACGAAAACGGTGGCAGTTATCCATTAAACGAGTCGATGAAATCACAAAAAAATCTGTGGATGCCCGGAAAACACTTCAAGGTCTGTAACCTTCCCTTCAAACCCGACGATTATCGCGTCGAAAGTTTATTAGCCAAGTTGCTTGCTCACAGATTCATATAACCAACAGACATAACGTTAAAGAAAACTAAAAGAATCTATTAGGACGTTCGTAGCTACGATTATTACGCATCTCGACCAAAATCACGCATTAGGCTTTCGTAAAAATGAATCGATTGAAAAAAAAAGTCCACCATTCGTTACCAAACAAAAACGTATAGTAAACAACGTAACAACGTCACTCTAGCTTGTCCCTGCGTCCCTATAACAATCTAGGGATATTAAACACTTATGTTTTGATGACAATACGTATGGTTCCACCCTTTTTTTTTTTACCAATTTTCTTTTTCTTTTGTGCTGCTTTAGAAAATTATCAGCTTTAGAAAACGATCAAACGGTCGTCCGATAAACTGATTGATGTCCGTCTCAACATACAGGTTTGACTTTACTGATTTGTAATAATAATAAATTTGCGTAATAAAAAACTCCTAAACCGTGTAACTAAAGTTTTACTTTTACTATAACAATATTCTACGGTGGGTTAAAATTCCATTCTCTGGCAAAAATAAAACTGGCTAGAAATTATATATTTTAGTCTTACTTACCATGAATTTCGGTTGGTTAAAGTTTCATCTAGAAAGTGTATTGTAGGTTCTGACATTGCTTGGAATATTGCCACTAGCTTTGATCTTCTGCAACAAACCCCAAAAAGTTAGTTCCTAACCTAATGCATACTTTGTTAGGAGACAACCTGAATTTTTTGATTTTTTGTTAGAGTTCATGCTCTCAATCCAGTCCTCATTACACCCAATAGTCAGCATGCCGATGCTAAATGAAGGGTTGCCAGTAATGACTTTTTTTTTTTGTGGGGGGGGGGGGGGGGGATTTTATCTAGAAAGTAATTTGCAGGGACTGAACTTTGCTTGGAATATTGCCACTAGTTAATCTTATGCAACTAACCAGAGCCTAACCTTATTCAGTCCAACGTGCTACGCATGAAAATAATTTTAGTAGCAAATCATGCAAAAAAAAATTACATTGAAAAAAATTGCTGCGGATTATAAACGGCCTGAGGCAATGAGACCTCGGAAAAAAGGCCATTTTATGGTGCAACTCGTACCCTGCCTGATGAAATTCAAACCACGGTAAAGTGACCTGACGTACCTATGATACCCTAATAACACCGTAGTAAAACAACAAGAACAATATAAAGTTTTTTCTTTTGACTTTTTTTTCCCCATCGGCAATTTTAGCGACTTTTTCCCCCTGGCCTTTTTTTATTCCTTTTTGCATAGGCTTTTTTCCGCGGTTTTTTTCCTTAATTATTATTTTTTTTTTGCGGTTTATTTTTTCTGTTTATTTTTTTTATTCTTCAGCTTAATTCCTTCATCCGGTTTTTTTTTTTAGCTATTTTCCGGTTTATTTGTTTTTTGAAGCGGGCCAATGTGCTAAATGCATTTTTTTTTAACAGTTAGCATTCAGAGCTAAGTAATGCGTACCCGGCCCACGCCCACGGCCTATGTTAACATTGTTAACCAGCCTTTTTTTTGTTGGGGGGGGGGGGGGGGGGGCGGGACTGAATTTTATGTGTCCAGCCCAAATCTTCACACATAAAATATGCAGTCGTCCCTGCGTGTTCAAAATGAAGTACTTATACGAACCGGTTCCCACTGACTACGCTAACAAAAGTTGGTGCTAACAGAATGGAGTTGTAGCCACGATTTTTTTTTGGAGGGGGGGGGAGTAATGGGACAGAATTCTAAACAAAAATTTTAACTCGTATTTTGTATTTAGGCGCTTACATGGAATATTGCGACTAGCTACACACTTTTACAACTATCCCCAAAAGCTAGTTCCTGACCTAAGGACACTGTTTAATTAGTAGCCCCCCTGCGTATTTTACATTTAATATTCAGAATGAAGTAACTTTCAACCTCGTCTATCAAATCATGTTTTTTTCCCATGTGTCGTAGCTCCATGTCGCAATAAATTGGGCTTCATCAGCTGCTCGATCCGCCTTGGTTCGTACTGAACGCCAGCCATTGCTTCCACGCGAGAAGAGAATCAAGGACCAGTAGTACACGACTCCTCCTGGCGGCAATCGCGAGTGCTAAGGTGCCCCCATTGTAGCCGGGGCTAGATTTTTTTTAAATTCTATAAAAGAGCACATCTGTCATATAAACAGATACACTATCCAAATTAAAGAGTAATAAAAAAAACATTCATGTGATCTAGACACACGCTAGTGTGCCGCCGCCAGCTAGATCATCCCATTGTAGACATCCGATTGTAAAAAAATTGATTGTTAATGATAAAAAGGCGGCTCACTAGTTTAGTTTGCATGAGCGAGTGGTATCGTAGACCTGTTAGGCTCAATAAAGACATAATAATAGTAGCGGCTCATTAGCAGACATGTGTCTGTTAACTGTAAGCAACTGAAAGCATATTATGGCATGTTGAGGATAAATCCCAATGCGACAGAAATTTTTCAAATTGTGGAAAATGTAAGGGCAAGGGTCAGAGATTAAGAAAAACTAAAATTTAAAGGATTAGTGTCCACCAATCAGAGAGAAGAAGATGCGTCAATAACGTTGTTTTTATGTTAGTGTTTAGCGAGCTTGTAGCTAGTTAGCTGGCTAGCTAATAAGATTTTTCCCATGTTAAATCCCACACACTTTTTGCTCATCTAGCGCAAAATTGAGACATCCTACGTATAGCTGAACTGTTTTGCACACGGATGCATGGTGATCTGAGTATGGTCCTTTTTGTTGGTTTGGGGGTTGTACGGGTCAGGACAAATGCGTGGGAGGGTTTTGAAATTCGCCACCAGGGAATTTAAATTTCGTTTCTTTCCAAGTTGCAACCAAAGATTTCAAGCAACAATGGCTTGAACAAGCAACACTGATCCTTAGATTATTGTAACAGCCTGGACGAACTAAAAACTGGACTGTAACGAAGGACAAAATAAATAAATATTAACGTTGCCGTGGATTGCCTAAGAATAAAGGGATGCACGTTAGATGATGGTTACGCAACAATACGAGCATCCATGAGCAAGCGTGGTTTTTGCTAATAACGAAAAAATAAAATGCTTCGCGTGCTGCTGTTTTAGTAACGGCTTTTTTACGGCTAAAAGGAACTAAATATTCAGAAAATTTGTTGTTTTACAGGGGTCCTGGGAGACCTGAAAAGTCTTACCCTCCCTTTTTTGGCTATAGGCCAGCTTTCCCACCGAAATAATAAAATAATTTTCCGCGAATTTTTCACGAGTTCCTAAGTAGTTTAGGCCACTTTGTAGGTTATTTATCGTAATTTCAGGAAAGAATTTTTTGTCATAAATTTTATCGGTTTTTTTACTTGTTTATAAAGCTCAGTGTAAAGAGTAACGACATTTTCGGTGTGAATTATACAGAAGTACACATATTAAACATTATGTTAAACACATGGGTTAACATAATGTGTTTAATGAACACATTAATAGGATGAGGCATTTGAGCACGTTAATTAAGTGTGGCTGCATTACTATTATCATTATTACTTAAAGCCATTAAAGTTCTCTTTGGAGAACTTTAATCTTAAAGAAAATTTTAAATAAAAAAGTACAAGAGAAGTCTGCAAGGCATTAAATTTTGAATTTTTAAGAAACAAAAATATGTACTGTTTTAACCAAAACAAAACTTGTTAAGGATTCCCACCAAGCTTTTTGGCCGTCTGAAGTCGTGATATCAAACGCCAAGTTCTTTCGCCAAGCTAATCGCACCGAGTAATAGTTCGAAGGTTAAATGAAATATATGAAAATTGCTTACTGCGCAATTTTCAATTATTTCATTTAATGTTTGAAGTATTAGTCGGTGGGTTTAGCTTGGCGAAAGAGACATTGTAAATAACAAATGACAATGTAAAACAATCAATTTGTCGTTTGGAACTCCCTAACCCCTGAACTACTTGACCAATTAGAAAGGTTCATATGAAAAGGGCGCATCTCCACAGCAATACCTGTAAAATGAGCTAAGAACCAGCTTTACTCACCGCATGGAAAAATTTATTTCCGTGATACAAAAAAAAAGCGTTACTAGTAGTTAGTAGTTAAGCAAACATCAACGTTATTCACGCCGTTTTTTCAACAAGAAAACGTTAAGCTGTGTCACTAATAGTGACTTTTATGATGTCAGGTGACCAAAGTTTCCCGATTAAACAAGTTTCAGCCTTTTTTGTCGCATTGTTATTTATCCTCACATGCTTGAAAACAGCCAAACTGCCTTTTGTAAAGACACAACGTGTCTAATGGTCGCCATGCTCATATATACATATTATATGGATGTTATCATTTATCTTGGCGGGCGACACACTAGCGTGTGTCTTGATTAGGCAAATATCAACGTTATTCAGGTCGTTTTTTCAACAAGAAAACGGTAAACTGTGTCCTTATAGTGACTTTTATGCTGTCAGGCGACCAAAGTCTCCCGATCAAACAAGTTTCAGCCTTTTCTGTCACATAGTTATTTATCCTCACATGCCTGAAAACAGCCAAACTGCCTTTTGTAAAGACACAACGTGTCTAATGGTCGCCGTGCTCATTTATATATTGTATCTGGATGTTATCGTTTTATCTTGGCGGGCGACACACTAGGGTGTGTCTTGACCATTATTATTTTACGAAAGACTTTAAACCACCTATAAATAGTAATATACGAGAGAATAAATGTTGGTTCAAAGCGCCACCTTGGCCTAATTCTTATGTGAAACGGACATAACCATATTAAATCCCGTTTTTTAATCGACTTCCTAATGAACTGTGAAATTTGCAGACCATTTAAAGAGTTAAACGAGAAATTAAAAAGTTGGATTTTAAATCTATGAATTTAAACATGTTATTATTTTTTTAACTCCTTTAGACAATACATTTTTTTAGTACATTTATAATTATTAATAATTTTTAATTTTTTTATTATGGAAAAGTGTGCAACTTGCACGTACAAGTTCAATATGAGCTTCGTGCATTTGTGCGTTTCTGATTAAACATTACTATTATTGTTATTAAGTGTTATTATTAATTATTGTGCTATGATTGTTATTATTAATATTATTATTGTTATTATGTAAGAGATATGGCCATTGTGAGAATTTAAAAAAAACACTGCTGGCACTAAAAAAGGGCAATGAAGGAATAATTAATTGGTCACGGCTATGTAGAAGAAATAAAAAGTCAACACAAATGAAATTAAGATATCTCTGAAGGAAATAAAGCAGAATTAAACGAAGCGTAACAATATGCAAGAAACAAAAACATAGAAACATAGAAAACAATGTTGCACTTTGTGCACGGGTAGCTGCGAGTGCTGGGACGTCAGATTCGATAGGCGTCTTGGTCCCAGCTGTTCTCTCTGGCTTTCTACAGACCCGGGTCGATCCTGGTGAATGGAAGTGTATATATAAGGGTTTTTCTCCGGTTCTTTCCCCGCCTGTTAGACGACGGCTTCCTCCGGGTACTCCGGTTTCATCCCACATCCGGCAAAAAAACAACTGTCCTGATGGTGGTAACTGCCACTTAACATAGCGTCTTGGGACTTTAAAAAGCTCTAAGCCTACTGGCCCGACACCTTCTATTCTAATGTTAAAAATTGGGCATGTTCAGCCATACAAGCATTAAGTTGCTTCGGCTGACTTAAGGCTCAAAGAAATTAATTTTAAAAAAAAATGTTAAAAATTAATAAATGATTGAAACGATTCATAGACTAGTTAATACACTGAAAATATTGATATATACGCTGACTGGCACAGTGACAGAGCACATAGAATACCAACGAAAAAAATAGACAAATCAGACACAGTGATAATACAGTGCACAGAAATAATGGATGAAAACGAAACAAATCCAAGTTACATGTTACAAACACTTGTTTGGAAGTGGAAGTGAAAATGTTACTGTATACATCAATGTGCATATTATGACACCTTTCTACAAAACTTTATTACAGAAGACAACGCAAGATTTAAAACAACACTACAAAATCCTTTGGTTTAGAGAAGGGAAAGTGCAAGTAAAGAAACATTAAAAAAACGACAAACAAGTGTATACAATAAAAAGTGAAGATGACCTTGAAATCCAGGAAAAAAAAACAACTGAAGACAAATCGGTAAGAAATAAGGTCACAAATGGAGCAGGTGTATGAAATAAAAAATAATGTATATGATAATTTTGATGATCTTATGATTGAAAAAATTTTTATGCCAATTGAATAATGCTCATACATGTAAACATAAGGAGCTCTGGGAAGAATTGGGAAAAACTATTGATTGACCTTGAAAACAGTGTTGTAAAATGGGTTGTACTAATTCTAACAGAAATTAATATACATGAGTTTGAAACGGAAATGGTTTTTATAAAGGAAAATTTTTTGAGTAATATTGTGTGTGAAGCAATCAAGATGGATGAAAAATTATTCATTAGATATTACAATGAATACAAATAGTACCAAATACAATTTAGTAATTTGTTAAGGAAACCTTCATCTAATAGGAAAGTATATTTGGAATAATAAAAAAAATTATAAAACAAAAAGACTGTGAAAAATGCAAACAAAAATTTATTGGAGACATCAATCTTAATACTTTGACGGAAACACAGAATTAATATGAAAAGTTTGATTACTCAAATTTGAAAATCTTATAGCCTACAATTATAGTTATACACAACAAATTGCAAAGGCTACCAGAGAAGAGATAAGGAACAGCGTAATGACGAAATCATGTTTAGACCTAATCTTCACTAAACTAACTGATTTTAAACTATAATAGCGCGATAATAACACTAAACTAGCAGCGCATTACTATATTTACATAGGATTTAATGACAGAACTACGCCGATCACTAAAGATAAAACTTGAAATGATAACAAAAGTAATGTACAAAACTAATGGTAATTCAAATTACCCAAATGAAATTTACTACAAAATTCACAATAAATAATGATGAAATACAAAAATAAAATCTTGGGGAAAAAAACATAGTAAAAATAAAAAAGAATTACATGAGACATGAATGAATGAAGGAAGATTTACTTTAAAAAAAACAACGTTAAGAATAACCTTCGGAATAATATTAAAAAAAAACTTAAAAAAAAAGAGAGGTATTTCTCTGACTTGAGAAAATTAAAAGTATAAAAATATGAAAAAAGAAATAGACAAAGGTATTATTGGAGCTAAACAACGTTTTTTACAGTAAATGTTTCTCTAAATATAAAACAGATGGGGAAAAAACCTGGGACAAAATAAATAAATTTTAGGAAAATATGACAAATAATAAAAGTATTGCAGCATAAATATGGGAAACTTTATACAAGGTAATTTTAAGATACAATGTGAAAATTTTTCGGTATACTTTCAGGAAAAACACCTGACCTTAGTATGGACTTGAAAAGTCAAACGTTAAATGGGACAAAAAATAAAACAATTAGAGACAGAATTAAATATTCAAAAAAACAAAAACACAAAAAGGACAGTGGAAGTCTTATAAGCTAATATCTACGACGTAATGTCAATAATGAATAATATGATACGTAAACAAGCTGTACATGGTACAACAGTGCTGCTCACAGTGCAATTTGAGAATACACTAGAATGTAAACAAGATATTAACAATGTAAACAATGTAAGCCAGTCCAAATGTAAACAATGTAAGCCGGATCCAAATTTAAACCAAAGTCTCATAGCAGAAATGAAGCAACCGAAACGACGACCCCCGGAAGGGGAACAATGAAAACGAGCAGTGTGTCAATTCTTTGGCTTGAAGTTGAAACTGGGACGTTGTTGCCCTGAAAAGAAGTTGAAATTGGCACATTGTTACCTCGACTAACAATTTGCTTTGCGCGGTCATCGCAAACGCATGTCTTAAATGACGTCATGTACAAAGGACAGTTATTTTTCGCACGCTACTGCGAGTGAGGAAGGGCCTGAACGGGGAATGCCTGTTGGTGGGGCAGTGCTTATGTAAAGAGCCACTATTTGTTACGATTTTGCTTTGCGGAGGGAGAGGATTGACGGAACGGGGGAGCGTTACACAAAGAAAAATTGACTTGCAGTGAACGATCAGGCAGCACCGAACAAATACTGGGAAACAACCACGGGCCAAACAAATCCCCGGGCGAAGCCGGGTACGATGCTAGTCTATTTAATAGTAAACTAGCCGAGTCGCTTGCTTCGCTATACTGAGACACCAAACTCCCAATTTTTTATTGCAAAAAAAAAAAAGAAATAACGTAAAAGGAAAAATTATTGTTAAAAAAACCAAAAAAATGCTTTTCTTATTATTCCGCTCAAGAATATTCCAAAAATAACAAAAACTACTTTGCCAAAAAAAAAGGTGACTTTAAGTGACTTTATTGAACGAAAAATATTGCTCGCCATGCTGCTTTTATTTGCTCTCTTCGCTGAAAAACAATTCTGTTATAAAATACGAAACGGAAGAACCAACTTCGGGGATAACGCCACCGTTTTTTCTATTAATCGTCTTTCTTAATCGACAAGTTGAGACAGCAGCGGCATTCGCCAGTAAAGAAGACTGCTACAAAAACTTGAATTTTTCTCAGATTTACTGAAAAACTTAATATTTGCGATTAGAAGGCTACAGATCACAATCACTGGGGGGATGGGGTGGCTTCCCCACAACCATCCAAGAAACACACGCAGTTGGCAAATTCGAGTTGTTGAGTTAGCAAACTCGGATAAATTTTCACTGCAAATTTCCATGAGTACTGGGTAAGTATTATCATAATTCGGTCAGTTTGAACGTAAAGTTAAAATTACATTTTTTTTCATTAGAATGCCCAACACTTCTGTGTAGCGTGGGAGTAAGTGAAACGCTGCCCCTGCAGGTTTCTGGTTACTTCCCTGCAGCTCTCCTCATATCCACGCGACTGCTAAGAAAGAAGTGTGTGAGCGCTTGGCCGTATCGAGTCGGGAAAAATAACTCCGCGTTACTGATATATTAATAAATCAAAACACAATATCACTGCCAGGATTTAAAAAGTTTCTAAAGCAAAGTAGAAACATCAACACGCTCTGCGTAAAACAAAACTTAGTAAGGACTTCTGCCAAGTTATCGCCGTCTGAAGTTGAGATAGAAAAAATAATGTCAAATATTCATCTTCAGTTCTAGTTCAGCCAGACATAGTTAAGTTGTTAGCCCATTAATAACATGGTTTTAGTTAAAACAGAAACGTGAACTAATCCGTACTTCATGAAAACCGGGTACAGTTGGCAAAATTAAAAACTGAGTTGGAAAAATTAAGTTACTGTTTGATTTTCTGTAGTTCATTTTCTGTTAACCTATCGCCGCTACGATTTGAATTTGTATTAATGCAGAAACAACTACATTTTCCTAATCAAACTAGTTACAAATTTAGAAAAATTTCGAAGGTACAAAATTTGATGGTAAGAGTCCACAAGATCCCAGATTAAAGGACAAAAGTGACCCAAAGGTCACGGAATGAGGACAAAAATTACCGTTAGATCCCCTGACTCAAGGAAAAAAAAATTTGGAGCGTATTGAATTCAAATGTTGAAGCTTTTCTCCCAATAATGCCTCAAGTTGTTTTGAACAAAGCTGAATAAAAGGTTTAGCCATTTTTTCGTCTTTCGACGCTTCATTTTGTAAAAACTGGAGCATGAAGTTGTTTCAAAATGTGAAAGGTTTTTTTTACAATAAATAATACTTCTAAGCCTAGTCGTTTGGTATAAAACTGAGAAAAAGAGTTCATTATTTTTCTCCTTTCGATAGTCCATTATTTTGAAAAATTCTCTCCCGTGACCCCTCCCCTACTGTCCATCATCATTCATTATAGCCTTAAACCTTAACTACAAACCTCGAAAACTACAGTTTAGCCAACTCCGAATCGTCAGTGGCCGGCTGATCTGTTTATATAATTTTAAACTGAACTCGGTTTAATTAAATTTGCTAAAAAGAAATCTGAAAAAAACATGATTTAGTCGCAATTCAATTTTTACGAAATCTAATATCTTAAAAAAAACTAATAAAAAAATCACCAAAGTCTGCTTGACAATTTGTTGCTTCTGTGCTCGCTGGAGGCCAGAAACAGGCACTAAAATAGCGTAAAATGCTACAGCTTCCGGGGCTACTGAGGGAGCTTACAGCGCTCCCCCAGACCTTCCTAGCAGGATTTGTCGCAGCCTGTCAAAAGTACTTTATAGGCAGCACTACTGTCATTTTTTAAACCAGTTGACAAAATCATAACATGAGTTGGTAAAATGGGAGTTCCCCCCCCCTCTTCCCCTACGAAGTACCCTTCGCTACGGCCTTGATCACATGTTAAAGAATTTTGATTGTTATTAAAAAGAAACGGAAGTGACACTTCCTTCGTTACTAGTTGGCTGATTATTATTTCCATTGCATATTTTGTAACGGCACTTCGCACTGCAATTGTTAAGGACAATGGCAAAATTATTGTGGCTTAGTGCACAGTGGCGACTGTGATGACTGCGTCTATTCTATGGTTGTGTTGTGTTAAGGTGTTGTGTTTAAAGGGATATACGTCCCAGCGCCATTTTTCTCGATCCTCCACATTAAGTACGGTCCCAAAGGTCTATTCACTTACCGTTAGTCTTTCCCTTGCTAAAAAACCGTTTTAAAATGTGGCGTCTATAGGAGATTTTCTGTTGAGTATTGGGGAACTTTATTTACGTTCTTCCAGAACATATATGATCCTTCACGCGCCTACAATGACCTTGAAGTTTTATCTGTTGTGTGCGCAGTACTAATTTTAATCGTTTGCTAGTAATTACTATGAGATCAAAAATCTAAAGAACCAATGCGGTAAAAATTAAAATTAATTATTCCAATAGATCGCCGAAGCAAAATTATAAGACACTAGCCTAGAAAATTATGAATTGTGATATTAATTTACGCGAATCATTCCGTTTTGTGACGACACAATCTTTAACTTGATTCGTGTACTATTCAAAAAGCCAACCGAGACAGCAGCTACGCAGCTACCACCCAGCCGACCTTGGCGCTGTAAATGCGCGGATAGCGATCTGCGCATAGCTGTTATAAGGCACGCGGAATGTTATACGGCAGGCCGGATGTCCCTGTGAATAAATTAATCTAATCTAACATAAAATTATTGTCGGCAGCGGTGGCGGCGGTGTACGTTAGACCATACCAGAGCTTAACACAGTAAAGGACGAAACAGCTTTGCCTTCCACAATGCTAGATACGCAAAAAGGCGCCCGTACAGACACAATAAGTTGCGCCATCAGCTAGCAGATTTTGGAAACCCTCGTCGATTAGCTTGCAATTTTGCAACTTGAAGGCGAGATGGCAGCACCTACAAAGCTGCTCCTCCTTCTGTGTCTGTGATAAATTTTATGCGCTTTTTTGGCGTGTTCTCTGTTATGGCCTTTGCTGTAGGATAGCAGAGATGGAAGTGGGCCACTTTTTTCCGAACCATGACCCACCTGGCCCACTCGAGCCCCGACCCACTTGACCCGCCCGATGAACAGCAAAATGTGACCCACTATCCATGACCCATCCCACACTACGAAAAAATAATACAGTATGCAATTTGGGTTTTTAGCCTTCTGGCAGAAACTATTTTTGAAAGAGCAAGCAAATTTGTTAAAGAGCACTAGATTAGCACTATATGGAAAAATTAAAGCAAAATATCAGCAGAATAATACCAATCCTTTATAAAATTAAGGATACATTAAATGATAATAATAGCAAAATGGTTTTTGAAGCTTTAATCATGTCTAGTATTAAATATGGAATTTCACTTTCACTTTATGGATCAATTCCTAAAACTTACTAATAAAGTTACAAAAGTATTTTTTTTTTAATTCGAAAAAATAAAAACAGCAGAAAAGAAATCTACATATTTGTAAATATTATGACTATTGAGCAAACACATAGGCACGAAATTGTAAAGAAAAATTATTTCAAAGTAGAAAATAAAAAGGAAAATAATAGATCTGTGAGAGGTGACAATAATTGGCTCATTGAACCCCAGTGGAGAAATTCTTATGGCAAAAGGGGGATGAGGTATATGGTACCGCATTACATGAATAAAATACCAGCACAGCTAAGAAAATTTGAAATACTTTAGACAAATGGAAAAGAAATTAAAAATTGGATCAAAACGACATAAAATACAGAATGAAACTTTGGAGCAACTTGTATAACATTTAATTATAGATTTTTAATACAGTATCATTAATATAACATTGCTAATCTTACTGTTAGCTAGGATTGTTATTGTGTAGTTAAGATTAGTTACTACAATTTAGGTCATTGTAAATTGTATATATTTATGTAATTGGAACTGTGTAAATAATTGCACAAACAAGTCGGACGACTCCTTGCCACTTGTACATTAACACAAGTTATTAATTTAACTTCGAGCAATGTTATTTTGAACAATGCACAAAGATTCCAAATCCCAAAGTGGGATAATAAATACGGAATGAGAAATAATTCTTATTACATTCCAAATATTTTCAAAAGATTCCCGAAAACATTAATATTGTATCAAGGTAAAGGATACTCACGCCCATATGTGCAGTATATGCAGTAATAGTAAGGCCTCGCTTTGCTCGGTTAATCAACCATATTCTATCGTCAAACACGTGGAAGTTTCATTATAATTGTGAACTTGTCTGTGCGGACAACAGCTTATTTAACTTGCCTACACCAAATCATCGACAAGCAGTCTCAGTAGTCCTAATGAAACCTTATTTTTTTTTTAAAAGTGTTGAGGGTTAGGAGGTAGGGGAGGGGGAGGGAGTGTATTTTTTGCAGAGTCTTGAGGGGGGGGGGTCATCAAAAGTGTGGGGTCACACTGTCTAGTTGTACTATTTCCATTTCCTAGTTCAGAGGTAGTAGTGCCCATCCCCCTCCTACCCGAAGAGTGCGAGTAGCCCTCCCTCCCTATTATTTTTTAATCCCCCCTTCCAACTTTAGAAAAAAATTGTAAATTTCCTATCATGATGATTTGGGCGCCAAATTATATATTTTTTTAATTTCGAAGGGGAGGGTTAAAAAAATTGAACGGGCATAAAAATATGAATACGTGACATACATAACACACTGTTGACCAGCAAGGAGTTATAATCATATTTCTTTAGGGTACCATGTCGAACGTTTATTTTAATTGTTGAACTTTATTTCAAAACTGTAGCCAAAAAAATATCTTTTAAATTTCAGTGAAAATTGGAATTTGAAAATTGTTGAATGTAACTGGTGATTTTAACTTTATTGGCTTCCTGCAGACGAGCTTGTGTATTCTTCGTGTATTCCCGTTTTTACGACTGGCTGGCCTATTGGCTGGGGGCGCTTCGCTCTGCCCCCCCCCCCCCCCCCCCCCCCACCAAAATGAAGCCCCCCCCGTAAACAAATTTTTTTTGGGGGGGGGGGCTTCGTCCCACTACCCCCTCCCTCCAAAAAAAGGAGTCATAAACACAATAGACCAGTCAGGTGTAAAATTATTGCCCAAAATGGCAACAAGAAGATGCCCCCCCCCCCCCCCGCGGGCACCAATGGTTGTACACCACCGTTGTCACCACGTCATACCGTAGGCTGATGGAGCCTCTATAGCTAGCCACGACCGTAACTGCCACGAATTTTTGACGTCTTCCGTCGTCCAATCCAAAAGGTGACGCAGCGAGTCCAAATTAGACCCGATGTTGTGGTTCTGTATTCGGGCAGGTAGCTTAATAAAAAGTCACAACATTGCAATAAACGCGCAAAGCTGTGAAGCCAACAGTTAGACATCGTGGATTGCGATAACTTCTTTGTATTTAATCATCAGGGGAGGAAATCCCTGTAGTCTATAGAATATGAACTAGTGTGACGTAACAGCTCTGCCTACGTCACTATTTCCTTCCATTTGGCTACTGTTCAACCTCATACGCACAGGATGTAGAGGGGGGGGGTGTAGGATAATGGTAGGGCGCGGGGGAGGGGAGCTGTGTGTGAACCCACCGTAGCGTTCCATTATGAGGAGGGCAAGCATGCTTTGAATGGCTGTGAATAGCTGGTTGAGGCAGGTTAAGACATTTAATAAAGCCAACATACGGCAAGAGCAAAGAGAGCCTTCTCCCCCTCACATTACTGCCCTTCCCCCCCCTCCCCCCCCCCCCCCCCCCCCCGAACACAATACCAACCCCAATCGTTCAGGTACCGCTAGCTATGTCGTTACTTTTTCCTGCGAGGTCTCAGTGCTGCTAAGATACCACTAACGACATCTAGAAGCAGAATCCTAAACTTATTTTATTGGCTGAGCGAGCGGAAGTATTTTTTTTTACAAAAGTTAAAAAAAATTAAGGCGCAGGTGCATAATTGGCTGAATTCCAGATTTAAATACAATTCAATAGTTATCCCTCGTGAAATCTGAAATTCCAGACTCTGATGACGGCTCTACTACAGTGGTGGCCGGATGATGGATGAAAAATAGCCTACGCGACTGGGTTGGTCAATATGGCCACCGAAAGCGCCTCTGGGGCGATTGATTTGTCCTGATGCCGCTTTCCGTCAACTTAGGGCGACACCTTTAATACAAAAGAATGCTACCACTCTTCCTTGAAACGCTTACTGGATAAACGAACATATCACTGCTGACTGAAGAGCTATGTGCAATCGAGGAATTTAATAGCTTTGTATCAAAAGTCTATTCGGAAATTTATTTATTTGTACGTGTAACCGCCAAGTTCCGTTTGGTTCGGCCCTTCAAAGGAGTGATATCAACACACCAAAACATGCGCCAAGTTAATCGCACCGAATAATACTTTGCACGTTAAATGAAAACTTGAACAATGGTACCGAAAGTAGCAGTGTTCTAGTTTTCGTTTAATTCGAACTATTAAGCGGTGCGATTAACTTGGCGAATGTTATGGTGTGTTGATATCACTCCTTTGAAAGGCCGAGCCATTCGGAACTTGGCGGTCCCTTTTACCTGCAGTTTCGGTTTTGATTTGATTCATTTGTACGTGTAAGTTATTTTCCGGGTGATTATTGGGATTAAGTTACTGAATTACTATAAGCTTTTTTTTGTCAGTTGCCGCTATTTGGCAGTAGATGGCGACACTCCGTACAAGAATTGATCGATCCTTGGCCAATTCCCGAACAGACCTCGAAGAAATGAAATGGACCAGTCCTGGAAGTCATTTTGTCTATCCCCCTAATATTTTTGTAGGTCGAGCCAAATAGTTTACGGGTCATACTCAGACGGTCGCTGCACCAACACTTACAGATTTCGTGATGTAAAAACAAAAAGCAAACCCCTCCAAAAAAAAAGGATGGTGGGGAAGGAATAGTCGAATTAACGACCTTTTCATCAACTGCCAGGGTTATCTCGGGACGGAGAGGGAGAATTTTGCTAGGAAATACGTGGAACCTTTTACATGCATCATCAATCTACACGAGCGAGATTAATTTCTGAGGACCTTCTCTTCCTAAACGTCCAGAGGATAGGCCGAGGGTAGGATCGAACTCAGGACCTGTGGCTTATGAGATGGTCATACTAGCTGATCGGCCACTCTACCCCCCCCCCCGGGGGCCGGGGGGGGGAGAGGGGGGGGGGGGGGGGGGGGGGGGGGTGCCGCCTGACAAGGCAAAACTCACAATAGCCTTGTAATGCACATGTATTTAATTTTCAGAGCCATACATTTTTTGCTCCTTGTTCACAATGATGATTCTAAAAAAACATTAAAAAACACCAAGAAATGGTCTAAGAACCATGATAAACAACACAACTGGGGGCTTCCATGTTGGAATGTGTTGCCTCCCAGTTGTGTTGTCTATCATGGGTCTTAGCCCATTTCTTGTGTTTTTTAATGTTTTTTTTTCAGAATCATCATTGTGAACAAGGAGCAAAAATTGCATGGCTCTGAAAATTAAAGACATGTGCATTACAAGGTTATTGTGAGTTTTACCTTGTCATGAGGCACCTTTACTACCACTTCTCGCCCACTCACAAATTAAGTTGCTGTTAAAGTAACTGCGCTTAAAGGGATATACCTCCCAGCGCCATTTTTCTCGATCCACCACATCAAGTACGGCCCCAAAGGTACCGTTTTAAAATGTGGTGTCTAGGAGATTTTCTGTTGAATATTGTAAACTATAGTTACGACCCGTATGCCCGTAACTATATGATGCATTGCGCACGTACAATAATCATGACGTTTCATCTCTGTGTGTATATCTACTAATTTTCTAATAATTACCATGATATAAAATCTAATAGACTAATGCGGTACAAATTAAAATTAATTATTCCAATAGATCGCCGAAGCAAAATTATAAGACACTATCCTAGAAAATTATAAATTGTGATTTTAAAATACGAGCATCATTCCGGTTTGTGACGACACAATCGTTGACTTGATTCTGTCTCGTGTACTATTCCCAAAGCCAACCGAGACAGCAGCTATGCGAGGAACGCAGCTATCACCCCAGCCGGCTTTGGCGCTGTAATTGCTCGGATGACGATCTGCGTTTAGCTGTAATTTGGCACGCGGAATGTTATAAGGCAGGCCGGGTGTCCCTTTAAACTATCTCATCATGACTTTCAGAAATTATCCGGAAAAAATTAGCTGTTCATTTAACTTCAATTATCGTTTTATTTATTAATTGACCGTTTGGGCGAATTTTCTTTTTCGTTTAGTTTTGATTTTGTTTGTTAGGTGTCGTTGGTTCTCATCTTTGGTGATTTTTTTTCACTTTTTTATTTTCAACATTTGTAAGTTATCTCTTTTGTTTGCTGATTTCATTCATTTGAGTGAATTTTTTTTCATTTTTGGGATTATAGTTGCATTTTGTTTCACTGTTTTGATTTGTCTTGGGCGAAATGTATTGGTTATGGTTTTTTTTCCCTCTTTGCTGTGTGTTGGTGATTTTGTAATGTCTCCTTTTTACTGTAATAAATACAATTTTTAAATTGGTAGTCAGTTAAAGACCATTTAGTGTGATTTCGATCAGGTTTTCACTTCTTTTGGGTTTAGTTGCATTTCGTTTCGCTGTTTTGATTTGTCTTGGGCGAAACGTATTGATTATAGTTTTTTTGCCTTTGCTGTGTGTTGGTGTTTTTGAAATGTTTCTTTTTTAGTATAATAAATACAATTTTAAAATCGGTAGCAAACCCAGTAAAAGATCTCGGCATTTAGTGTGACTTTGATCGGGTTTTCAGTTTAGGTTGTCTGACAACTAATTGTGGGCTTGTACAGTGTTTGTTACACCCTTGTTAGATCGAGTACGCCAGTCCTGTTTGGTCGTCTTACCTTCTGTAGTACATTGATCATCTTGAATTCACCCAGCCTGGTAGGTTGATCTCAATTCACTTTGAAGATTCGTCAGTGTTTCTTGTGGATGGATCTACCTTTCTTTATCCGCAGATTAAGTACCTGGACCAGAGATGGCTGGTGTTCCAACGGCAAGACTGGAGTGCCGTGGACACTTTTTTTGCTGTCAGGGTGGTTCTTGTGTGGTACAGACTTGCTGAACGTACGGTTTCGCCATCGAATGTGGAGACGCATAAACGTTTTCTGAATTGTACTAGCTGCGTTTCTGGTTTGTATTTTTCGTTTTACGGTGGGGAATCTATTTCGGAGAAATAAATGTAATTTTTGATTTTGTTTTAATAATAATAATAATAATAATTTTATTACACTAATGGTAAAGGGAGATCCAGAAAGGGATGGGGTGACATCCACTAATATCTGTCCCAAATATTAAAAACATATAAAAGTTTACAAGATTAAAATAAGTCCCATTAGAGTCGATTTGTTACATTAGCATTTGCTAGTTTAAAAACATCTCAAATGAATAGCGAGATCTATCTTCCGAAGACCATGCCTGAACTGGCTAAGTCTCGAGGAGTTAACTAACTCTGATGGCAGACCATTCCAGGGGGATGCAACGCGGTTCGCGAAGAAGTATTTTACACAGTCCCTTCTAGTAGGGGGAAGAGCGATCTTAAACGGGTGGCCCCTAGTATAGTGGTTACCGTGCATGGAGAAAACGAACTTGGGTCAACATCAACCAATCCACGTACAATAGAAAATGTTAGACAAAGGTCTGCATGAAGCCTCCTTAGCTCAAGGGAGTCCATACCCAGACATGCAAGTCTGCGATCATAAGTCATATCATGCATGCCTGGTAAGTACTTAGTAAAAGCCCTCTGAACGGATTCAACATGCTTTATGTCCTTAACAAGATAGGGGTTCCAGACCTGACTACCATATTCAACAAGCGGTCTGACTTAGGTCTTAAAAGCCATTACTAAAGTTGTTCTGTCCCCAGAAACAAAGCATTTCCTGATCATATGTGCAATGCGTTTTGCCTTGGCAACAATAATACAACAATGTGTAGAAAATTTTAGGTTGGATGTAAAGTTTATGCCAAGGTCCTTTGTTTCATGGACACATTTAAGTAGGGAATCACCCAAATAATATTCAGCCTGCTTGAGCCTACTCCCCGATGGTAAAACTTTGCATTTATGTACATTAATGGGAAGTTGCAATACCGCTGACCAATCAAGCAGGTGGTCCACTGCAACCTGGAGTGAGTTGTGATCATGGTGGTCAACTATAGTACTGTAAAGTTTAATATCATCAGCAAATTTGGGATGTTTTACTTTACCAAGGCATGGGGTGAGATCTGAGATGAACAGTAGAAAAAGCAGAGGACCCAAAACTGATCCTTGTGGAACACCACTAGTTATCGGTAGGGATTCAGAGTAGGATTCCCCAACAGTTACCCTCTGAGATCTTTGTGAAAGAAAGTCCTGTATCCAATTAAGTATGGTTCCAGTAATACCTGTAGTCTTTAATTTAATGAGCAATTTATCATGGGCCACCGAATCGAAGGCCTTAGCGAAGTCAATACAAACCACATCAACAGAAGTACCCAATTCCAAAGCGTGAGACCATTCGCTTATACATCCCAACAGTTGCAGTGTAGTGGATCGACCAGGCAAAAATCCATACTGGTCCGAGGGAATAAGATTGAATTTACGTAAGTACCACATTATTTCATCACGTATGAATCGTTCCAAAATCCTGCAAGGTACACAAGATAACGATATGGGACGATAGTTAGTAGGGTCGGCCGCATTGCCTTGCTTGAAAATAGGGATTACTTTTGCTGTTTTCCACATAAGTGGGAGTTTACCCATTTGAAGGGAGGAATTGCAAATCTGCCAAAGGGGCAAGGATATTGCAGGTGCAAGCTGTTTGTAGAAGTTACCCGAGTAACCAACAGGGCAAATCGCCGAGCTAGTCTTTAGATTTTTAAGATAGCCCTCGATTTGAATCCTCGTTACAGTCTGCCTATTACTGCCTATTTTTTTTATTTCTACGAAAAATAAATTTCAGTACTGCACCACGGTTTACAAAAAATGACACCGGAATATTAATCACAATGACAAAGGTGACTAACTCCGACAGCGTTTGAGTAAATGCTTGCAGTCTTATAATCCGTAGCAATGAGATAAAGAATTCCTCCTGACGCAACAACTTTCCCAGTAGCTTCTAAGCTCACATTACTGACTGTTTTCGTTACGAGCCGGCAGAGCTAAAACTGCCGCCTTTTTGCGATTTCAGATGATTTCTAGTTTGCAGCTAAGAGATAAAGGCACCTTTATTTATTTAATTAATTACTTATTTTAAAGTATTGATTTTACAGTGGGGCAAAGTAGCCTGGTGGTGAGCAAGGATGTCTTACGGACCAGAGGTATCAGTTTCTAACCTGATTTCATCCATCCCTGGTATTTTTGAGTAAATGGACCATGTGATGCCCCTTGCTCATGTCGATTGTGGCATGTAAAAGAACCTAGGAATTTCCGATTGGAATTATCAATAAAGTTGTCCCTATCATCTTCTGGTACTATGTGGGTTGGGGGG
>JAHWFP010156809.1:51297-75969 GCA_023313725.1 Lithobius niger
CGTGGCGCCCTCTGAAAACTCTGATGGAACTAATTGGAATGGATCTAGGACGTTTTAATAGTGACTTTTTAGAGTTACAAATTCTCCTCCCCAACCCTATAAATTCGTGGTTATACGTGTAGTTTGTATCCCTGCAACGCGCAAAGGACAGACGACGAGTCTCTGTGGTGTCGTCTTTTAATTCCCCTTTTATCACGTACAGTCTCAATGAGACTCATGTATAGGTGAGCAGCTTTCTTTAATTGCTGAAGTAACTACCGATAAAGTGTTGAAAATTAAGCCATTTGTTGCCACACCAGAAATAGCGTTTTTACCACATAAAAATTAAAACTAAGAGTCACATTGTCGAAAACACAAAAGAAGCAGACACTCATTTAAATACTTATTATTAACGAATTAAAACAAAACAAAATAAACGGTAAAATCTTCTTTCTTATGAAGAAATATATATAGGGCACAAAGACTTAATTAGCCTGGAAAAGAAAATTTTGCAATATTTATCTCCCGAAAACAAAATTTGTTAAGGCGTCCCGCCAAGTTTTTGCCGTTTGAAGTCGTGCTATCAAACGCCAAGCTCTTTCGCTACGCAAATAGTGCGAAGATTATATGAAAAATTTAAAAATTGTTTACTGGGCAATTTTCAAGTATTTTATTAAGCGTTTGAAGTTTTAGTCGGAGATATTAACTTGGCGAAAGAGCTGGCGTTTGATATTACGACTTCAAAAGACGAAAAGTTTGGCGAAATCCTTAAGAAGTTTTGTTTTAAAAAAAATAACGTAACATTTTGCAATATTTTGCGGTTCATCTTTGCCGGTGATATAATTCTTGTTCATTTTCTACTAGCATTTTTTTTTTGCGTGTTTCATTGTTGTATTTCGTGTTCATTGTTGTAAGCAAAATAAGTTTTCATTGTTGCCCTGTTGAAGATGACCCGGTTTTTCGTGCGCCCTAAAAAAAAGCAAACGCAAAAAAAAAAGCTAAGCCATGTGTTTGTGCACAGACATCCGAGAGGGCAGGGGCAATTTTCAGTAATAGAGCATGTTTTTTTCAAAAAGGGAAAAAATGGGAATTTTTTCCCCCCTTCTTGTGAACACCACCGACAACACCCAAGCTATGGTTCGATCCTGGCTTCAGCTAACCCCTGGCATTTTCGGAACCAGGGCCTTGTGATGTCTAATGTTCATGTCGATTGTGGCATGTTAAAAATCCTGGATTTTCCTCTTGGATTTTTCCAGCTAAATTGTCCCTCTCGTCGCCGTGGGCGGGAAGATAACCCTGTTTGGGTTCGTGCTCCCTGCAAACAAACAGCAACAACAAAACTATTGTGTGCGAGGCGTATCTTGAGTCCTGCAGTATTTTTTGAGCGGCTACTTCTTCCTGGAGGGGGCGGCTTTAATCGACGGCTGCCACTGTTTTTGTAATCATCTTGGATACCAACAAGGCACTCTGCTACCAAAAGCGTACAATCGATTGTCTATGTTCGTTTTGAGGCGCTCTGCCGTAAAACTGGTAACTATGAATTTACGTTTTATACGACCGTCAAACCAGTAAGGTACGTCACACAGAAGTCATATCGTAGCTAACTGTTGAATTTCCACTTTCCGCACAGCTCGAATAAATTTATTTTCCTGCTATCCATTAGTGGTCAGTAGCCTAAATAACTGCAAACATCAACGTTGTTCTCACCTTTCCTTTTCGACTTGAAAACAACAAATGTTTTCCCTAAACAATAAACATGATGTAAACGACAGAATCTCCCCATCGAACTATTCTTCCAAATTGTCATTTTTTCCTCAGATACCTGGAAACTGCCCAGCTGTCTTAGCTATAAATAGTTGATTTGACTTTTGGCTACAAAAGAACTACGTACCGTAACGCAGAAAAGTGGTTAACGTTTCAAATATAAGAGCATGCTTCGCCATTCCTGTAAAAACAATAAAATTCCGAAACATGTAAAGCTCCGCGAAAAAAAAAAACATGATTAAAAATTGAAAGCCGCCATTAAGGGGAGACTGAGCGACTCCGAATGTAGCACTGTTACAGAACTGAGACCGGGCTGATACTTATGAAAAAAAAAATAAAAAAATTTTCAAATTTATTATTAAGTTAAAATGACTTGTTTATTATTGTGTTTTTCAGCCCAGTACATAAAAGCAATAACAACTAAAACTATTACGTTAAAAAAAACTCATGCGGTACTTGTCTTAATAGTATTAAATAATGAAAAGAAAAAAAAAAACACTTCGATTTGTCGTGAAGCGCCGTCCTCGGCCTCAAGAGTTAAGAAGCACACATACCTCAGCTAATTCCTAGTAAATGTTATCTGGATAGGGCGGATGTTGATGTTGTTGTTGAATTTCGGCGGGCGACACTCATTTAGCTAAGCATCGAACTAATTTCTAACGACACGAGTACAGGTAGTCAATGAAAAAGCTGTGAAGCACGTTTAACATTAAATCTATTCCATTCTGAGTTGTTGTGTTAAAGGTTAAAATATTGGCTGAATTTGGGTTTGTCTATATATGCAGCATATTTTTATGTAATAATTTGCCCAGACTTTGCCACTTAATCTCGATATCGTTTCGGTCTCGACTTAACGACACGAGATCGTGACGAGACGAGCAACAAATCACTACTTTTGACGAATTATGAAGGTTCATTGGCCGAGCGAGCGACGCAAGTGAGGTAGAACTACTCAACTGAATGTAAATCTTGTGTGCCTGTTAGGCTGTTGGTCTGTGAAGTATGCAGAAAATAAGTAAAAACGGTAAAAATGGGTGATATACTGCCAATTTTACGCATTTTGAAACAACTCAGTCGCTACTTTTATCATTTCTACAGCAAATCTCACTCGTGGTATCAGCGCTATTCAGATGTACTCGTAAAGATCGGTGTTAGATTCGTTCGCTTGCTTCGGTATTTTCTTTGGTTTGGTTGGTTCCAGCATTCAGGAATTGCTGTGTAAGATGGAAATGAAAACAAAGAAAAGAAACTAATGTATCTCTTGTTTGGCCGAGTAGTTGTGATTTTCAGAGATCAGTTAGGCCGCTAAAAATAAATGACCCGCTCTGACCCGATGTTAGCGTCTCACAACCATTCCGGTAGCCTTCCACACAATTGTGGTGAATTGTCTATTGCCAAATTTAATCTAAATACGTTTTTAAAGCTTATACGTCATTAAATTAAGTTTTATAAATTAAGTTTCTTATGACCACAGCCTGGAAAATTTTGTTGATCAGGCTAAGTATTAGTTGACACCAGTTGACTTTTGCAATCATTGCAAGAAATTTTATTATTATTATTATTATTATTATTATTATTATTATTATTATTATATTTATTAAGATTGACAATTGGTTTTGGCCAAGCTTAAAACTTCGACGCATTATTTTATTTTTTTTAAAGAAACATTGACAATGATACCCGGTTTTTCCCCCTCACTTGTCCCTCACGTTTGGCGATGCCATCGGGGACCATTGTGTTCCTGGTAGGTCTAACCTTGGTGGCAAGGCATTCGTGACCCCAACCCAATACCATCAACCCTTCCTCTGCAGCCGAGCCATCGTCTTCGTTTTAAACTTTTAAACTGTTGTACTTTTTTTTTTATTTGTACCAGGTCCTTGCCATTCCGGTTGCGTTTGCAACAAACCTATATTATTATTAATTAAGTGGTTCTCGGGAGCGCATGCATGTGTTTTTTTCTCAGCGCATAAAACGTTTTTTATGATATTGTCTACAAATAAAAAAAATTTCCGATCACGCATCAGCACTTTCATCAATCATTTCCTGGAGCCGATGACCACATCACCTCTCTGCTCCATTCACTCACACGATCGCCTTGAAACAAATCTTAGGCTCATTCAGAAGCACGTCACTACTAAAAACTTGGATAGAAATCGAATGACTTTTATATAATGTGCAACTTTTGCATGCAAATCCTGGAATTAAAACACAGATATTGTAAGCTACTGATTTTGTTTTGTTTGGTAACCCCCCCCCCCCCCGCATCTGAATAATCTCCAATAAAACGTAAAAAAAAACACCGCCCGCTCGCGTAAATTTTTTTGAGTATCACTCCCGAAAACCACTTAACAAATTTTTAGCGGCCTTATCTGCATCATTAACACCGTTAGTCATCATCTTACCGTTTGCAGGCGAATCATCATATCACAGATTTACAAACCTCAATGCCACTTGAGAAATAGCTCGTTGGCACCATCTTCTGCAATCCGGGTAAAGGTCAGCAGCAGAAACACACACGGCAACAGAACACACCAAATTACCAAGCACAGGTTCTCCTAAGGTGGCTTACCAGCTACTATGCCTAGCTAGAATCAGAGACGGGAATTGACACCAGTTGACCTTTGCAATCATTGCAAGCAATTTCATTATTATTATTATTTTTATTGTATTTATTAAGATTGACAATTGGTTTTGGCCAAGCTTTAAACTACGATGCATTATTTTATTTTTTAAAAGAAACATTAACAATACTATCCGGCTTTTCCCCTCACTTGTCCCTCACGTTTGGCGATGCCATCCGGGACCATTGTGTCCCTGGTAGGTCTAACCTTGGTGGTAAAGCATTCGTGACCCCAACCCTTTTCTATCCTTTTCTCAGCGACTATTGATCAATTCAGAAGATAGTTATCAGACGTGGACGAGCACTGTCGTACTGCCACCTTTTATATTCAGTTGCACGTAATAAGTTGGAACTTGTCGCATTTAACGTCCTTTTCAAATGCTAAGGTTATCGCGGAACAGAGAGGGATAGTTTTGCTACGAAATACCTCGGCTCTACAACATGCCATATTCGACATGAGCATGGGTACATTTCCACGCCCCTTCTCTTCCCTAATGCACAGGGTGGGCCAAGGCCAGGGTTGAATCCGGGACCGTCTGGTTTATGAGACGCTCTTACTAACCATTGAGACACCCCGATCCCCATGTAGTAGCTAAGTAGGCATGAGGAGGTAGACCACACTGTCAACACCGTAAGACGGCTGTTAACTAATAGTCAGCTACGGACGTATGGTGATCAATTGTGACGTAGTACTTCCTTTTTTGGACGGCTATTAACCAAGAGTCAGTTGCGGATTTTTGGCAATTATTTGTGATGCAGTACTCTCTTTTTTTGGACATGTGTAAACCAATACGCAGTTGTAGACGTCTGGCGATCATTTGTGACGTAGTACTCCTTTCTTGGACGTTGTAAAACAATAGACAGTTGCGGACGTCTGGTGATTATTTACGTCCCCCCCCCCCCCCAATTGTACGCTCCATTGCAATTCCCCACCACCACGACAAACGAACATAGTCCAACTGTTAAACTAAAACGAAAAGGACAAACAAAAAGAAACACCGTTATTAAAAAAAATAAAATAGAACTTGGTAAGCATTTTTCGTCCACTTCAGTCTTTCTTGGATTCCCATCCTCCTGCTAGCCAAGGCCCTGTTTGAACGTCTAAACCAATAATTAGTTGCGGACGTCCGGCGATCATATGTAACGTAGTACTGCTTTTTTTCGATGTCTGTAACCCAATAGTCACTTGTGGACGTTTGGCGATCATCTGTAACGTAGTACGTACTCCTTTTTTAAACGTCAGCCTGTCAATACTAATCCGTTGTTCCATTTTTCAAAACCAAAGAAGCATACACAGCTTGTCGTACAAGAAAAATAAAAACATTACTCTCTTTGATGAAACCAACAGCCAATCAGACGACAACATTTTCTTAACAACATGGCTTCTGTCAATTTCTAAATGTCTGTGGATGTATTGTGGATATGAAAACTTGGAAAATCAGTGTGCCACGACATCGTATTAACAGATGTCAAATCAGTGACAATTTCTAAAGCAACCAAAAATCTTCTAAGCAGCCAAGAATCAAATATAGCGCAACGTGGAAAGATGTTAAATAAACGTGATGGAAAGTCAAATAGACTCGAAAAGGGTTAAATAATGGTCCGTGTCAGTATGGTAACAGTGTCAGTATTGTTCAGAGGTAGGATCACGGCATTTGGTTTCGCGTATTCAACTCCCCCTCAGGAAGTCTGACATTTAAGTCCAGAAGGCAACGTAAATAGGTTTGCATCCGTATTTATTTGAAAGATGTTAAAAACAATCAGCCTGTCTCACTGCATTCTATGGTCCTTTTCACTATGGCGGCGCCCATGACCTAATAGACCAACAGTCAAACTCCTCCTCTCGTACTTTAGGGCGTCCGCACACGCCACCCCCCCCCCCTTTTTGGAATGCCCTTTTGGTAGAGAAAATTATGAACAAAAACAGTTAAAACAAAGGCCAAAAAGGTTCAAAACTTAATAGACCTCTCCTGTGATTGCTGGGTTAGAACAATAGTGCATACCCCATTTTTTCCCGCCGACGATGTGTAAATCCCCCCCCGAACCGTTTGAAAGTCAGCTTACGCCCATGCTTGTATTGCGTGCGCTTTCGTGGCTTATAGGTGCATTAACGGCTTCCAGGGTCTAGCTATTACTCAGTAACCGCGACTGAAAGTCCACCACCAATGAAGGGCAATGTCATACCCCAGAATTTTGTTGGGGGGGCGGAAGAGAGGCAACAAAGTTGGTATTCGTAATGGAGTCCGCGTATGGCAACATTCAGAATTTGTTCGAGTGCAATAAATGCCTTGTTTGTCTGTTTTTGCTAAGTTTTACTTAAAAAAATTAAGATAATTTTAATTTTAACATTTGGTCGGGAGAGGGGCACTTGCCTCTTATGGGGGCCCCCCCCCCCCCATACACACATCCCGGGTAAACCGCTGATGAAGCGACATGGTGTTTCATCAATTAGTGATATTAGTCGTCTTTGAGCGGATTCGGATTTGACTGTTTTTACCAATTTTTATTTTTAACTTTGGGTCTGGGAGGGATGCTTGCCCTCTACGCCTCCCCCCCCCCCCCCTTCCCGGGTGTGCCACTGACGAAGGGACATGGTGTTGGAATATTATTAATGATAAGACGTTCTTGGGCGGATTTGAAGTGTTGTGGAAAAGGAGACTATAGCGGTGAA
Source organism: Lithobius niger (assembly GCA_023313725.1). NCBI lineage: Eukaryota > Metazoa > Arthropoda > Chilopoda > Lithobiomorpha > Lithobiidae > Lithobius > Lithobius niger. Next base: position 58,332 of record JAHWFP010156809.1, read on the forward strand.
AATTTTAACCGTGAATGCTCAGTGCAGGCATGAAGCCTAAATACGAACGGGAGATCGTAAAACCTTAAAAACCTTTAACTTGAAACGAGTTTAAAAAAAAACAGAATTAAAGGTTAAAATATTCGAGTAGGCTACTCAGAAGTGCCCTTCAGTAGTGACCCCGAGGTCTGATGGACGGGGGCGCCTCAACTCCTACGATTCCGACCCGACATGGTCTTTTCTTACGGGTCGAGCGTCGCCCGAGGGCTTCGTCCACAGTGACCTCTCGAACGTAAGAAACGCCAGCGAATATGCAAATTTAAGTCAAAGGTGGTCAGGTACGACGGAAGGGTGGGAGGGAAGGGTGGTTGAGCGGAGGAGAGGAGTCGGAGGGGGAAGGAGGTTTGGAAACCGAGCTGTCTTATGTTAAGCGCATCATGACCATCTATTATTTCGGTCTTCTCATGTCAACCAACGTTGCCCTCTCCCCCTTTTCTTTGACATTTGCAAGAAGACGTGGAATGCTTGCATTCTCACAGATTTCAATTCAAAATACATTTCGTTGACGTCTGTTATAGATCACGGAGTAGTCTTGTTGTCGAGGTCGAGATACTTAAAGATGCATGTTCGTTGAAATTTTGAGGTGGTGTTGTATGTAGAATAAATGTCTCCCCATCGTGGTTTTAGTAACGAGTGGGAAGGGAGGGGGGAGGGGGAAGGGAGCACGAGTAAATGTTCCTTCCTACTAGAAGAAACATTTGTGTCCTAAGGGTTGACGAACGCCGGGTCGAGTAGTGAATGAAAGAATTTGTACGATTGTGGAGTTTGAAAAGGAAAACGAGAAATAGGCTCGAAATTACGTCCATTTTCAATTATTGCTGGCGTTATCACCGGATGGAGAAAATAAATTTGCTACGAAATTACTAGGATTTTTTTTACATGCTACAATCGACAGGAGCAGGACAGCATTTCAAGGTTCCTGCTCTTCTCACCCGTTTTGAAGCTCTCAGTCCTCTTATAACAATACAGGACGATGGGATCGCAACAATGATGAGGCCGAGGAGTGCTGGGATCCGCGGCGGAGGGCTGGCATCCTGGATCCCAGCACTCCACGTGGATCCCAGCCCCCGTTTGCGTTTAACGCAAAATGGAAGAAAACAAACAAATGTAATAAATTTACTGAAACAAATAAAAAAAAACATAACAGATACAAAAATAAAAACGTTCAGCAATTCATAACATTTCAACTGCTGCTTTCCAATCGTTGATTTCATTAAATGACAAAAAGGAATACAGGAACCTAATATAATTAATTACATGGAACAATTTTTGAAAACAACGCCACCTCCAACGTCAAAAAAATCGTTGAAATTCATGTTAATTACAACATTGCAACCGCTTTCAAAATTAAACGTTGCTTTTTTCGTTGCATGCAGCATTGCGTCTTAACGAATATTCTACACAAACTTTCTTCTGGCTAAACGCAACAATGTATTTCACTCGCGCTCACTTACGCTCAACATGTACGTCGGACAGCTTCAATACGGGTGAAGGTCTCTCCAGACAGAAGAAAATTTCGTGCGAAGCTATGCGTGACTACGTGCCTACAAGGTCAATATTGCAGTAATCGTGTGGTTGGTGGTGCGTTAAGGACGAATATTGAAGTCTTTTTTACACCATACTACGTCGGCGTGCAGCCGCGAGCATCCAGTCTGGTTAGGGCTTGAGAAGAAGGATATCGCCCGCTTTCCTCATGCTGGAATCCAACAATGGCTCGGGCGCTGCGCTCCCTCGACATTGTTAGATCCCAGCACTCGGAAAGCGGGCGATATCCTGTACTTCCTTAATGCATAGCAGTGGGACAAGGCCAGGTTTAAACATGAGGCCATCGTATTAATAATGCCGTTTACTAATCCAACAGCATAAGGCAAAGTCGTATACCAAAAGTGACAAGAACCCTACAATGAAAACGGACGAGCGTGTCAATTCGTTGTCCAGAAGTTGAAACTGGTACATTGTTGCCTTGAAAAGAAGTTGGAATTGGTACAATGTTGCCTTGACGTAGAGACGTAGTAACGCACCACTTCGCACGAAATTTTCTTTTGTCTGTTTAGGGCTTAAAGCACGGCGACGCAGTATGGTTTTAAAAAAGACTTCAATATTGGTCCTTAAACGCAACAGCAGTTTTTTCTGTCTGGTTACGGCTTAAGGCCTGACCAGACTAGCTATTTGCGGCTGCATTGACATCAAAATCATTCAGTAAACGGCACACCAACTATTAGAGTTCAGCAATAATGATTTTGTAGGCGCATAGTAACGCGTACTTTGCACGAAAATTTCTTCTGTCTGTTTAGAGCTTTAAGGGGCGTCAACGGAAATACGCTTGGGATCGGACGCTTTCCGAATATGAATGAATGAATGAATGAATGAATAGTTCAGGGACGTGCACAAAGGGGGGGAGGGAGGCAGGGGGGCTCTAGACCCTGCCCTCATGGCAAAGTGCCCCTTTTTTTCTGAAAAAGTGCCCTTTTTCGGTGAAGCGCTGATGTAAAAGGGCCTCAAAAACGCTAAAAAAGGACTGCAAAGAGGGGCAGAAATGGTTAAAGTCCCACAAAAGAGGGGTAAAAAGTGGTTAAAAGGCAAAAAAAAAAGCCCCAGAAAAAAGTTTGCCCATGCCCTCTCGGGGTCCTGTGCACATCCCTGGAATAGTTTATTAAGGGCCCGGGCCCCAAGCTACTCTACTACAGAAGCTATTTAACACCAACCTTCTACATTACAACCATCAACTATCACATGTAAAAACCATCAACCCTTGCAACAAATCACGTAGCGGAGCAGAGTACTTGGATCCAACAATCTTGAGTTGTGCGCTGAACCATTTGTTGGATCCCTGTACGAGGAAAGCGAACGGTTTCTGATTTTTCAACCGTTTTGAAGCTGTCGGTCCGACGTGCATTGTTGAGCTCTGCGGGAATACATTGTTGAGATTGCGCACGTTGTTAAGCGTTTCAAGTGAAGGTTTCGAACGATCTGTTTCCAGCAGTGTGTTGTCAAAATGATGTTCGGAGGTATTTTCGATTTGTCAAGCGATGAAGAGGATTCTTTTCGAGTAATGGCGGTGAAAACAACGGCACTCAAACACAGACTGGTAGTAGAAAAAAAGCTGGTGTACATTTTGTTTCTATACCACGGCTGAGAAAGTTTTGCAGGCGCAACAACATCTTAGGCCTAAAGATTGTATTCGGAAAATGGGGTGGGCGAGTCGTTTTTTTCGTGTCAGAAACAGGTCTGTTACGGTTCAGCCACCATATTATGGTAAAATATCGTGAACTTAACTTATTTTCAAATCAATGCTTTACTGTGTAAATTTATTTTGGAAATGTATTTCCCTCGCGTTTTGCAATTAATCGCGTTTTGCGATTCATTCAGTTAATTACGGTTACTATTGGTTTGTTTTCGTTTTTTTTTCATTTAACACAAACGGGCACTGGGCTCCGATCCCAATCCTCGTTCGTTGTTGATATCCCGTCGTGCTGCATTGTTATAAGACGACTGATAGCTTCAAAACGGGTGAGAAATGACAACTACTGCCGGTCCCCCTTCAACGAAATCTATCCTGGTCCCAGTCGCTATACATATTAGCAAGAATTTATAAACCCTAACTCACACCCTATAAATTCTTGATATTAGAAACGATTTGAAAGAAAGGAATGACTAAGGCCGGGTTTATGCAACCACTCGCTTTTGCATTCTCGCAGCTAGAAGCTAGAAATCACCTCAATTTCCCACATGGCGGCGGTTTTATGTTTGCCGCCTCGCAACGAAAACAGCAAATAACGTGAGTTCAGAAGTGTTTGGGAAAATTGTTTCGTCATGAGGAATGCTTTATATTATTGGCACGGATTATAAGACTGCAAGTATTTACTCAAACGATGTCGGATTTAGATAATCCATTTAGCGTTGTTACCATGGCAATGTCACCTTTGCCATAGCGATTGAGTTTCTAGCTGCGAGAATGCAAAGGCGAGTTGCTGCGTAAGCGCGCCCTAAGGGTACAAGACTAAAGCATTGTGATGTTCGGGAGGAATATCGAGAAGTATTGATGCGTATTTCGTTTGGAGGGTATGTCCTTTTAAGACAATACTAACATGAAACATAAAACAAAAATTGTTTGGTGTTTAAAACAAAATACATATGTACATTGTGTTATCACGACTCTTACCAGTTACGGTGTTGAGACGGGGAACAACAAAAAGACGTAAAAAAAACTAGGGGTTTGTAAATAATGAAAACTTACATTGCACATCTGCTTTCATGCATTGAACATAGTCACTAACTCAAACAACTGCTTAGCGACCGAATACAACAAAGCGACCACGCCCGTCAAAAGTGACGTCACGCGTCAATTAAAGGGATATACCTCCCAGTGCCATTTTTCTCGATCCACCACATCAAGTACGACCCCAAAGGTCTATTTCCTTACCGTTAGTCAATCCCTTGGTAAAAATCCGTTTTAAAATGTGGCGTCTAGAAGATTTTCTGTTGAATAATTGTTAACTTTATTTATTGTATCCTATGATGCTTTGGGCGCTTACAATTATCATGACGTTTCATCTCTGTTTGTGCATGTACCAATTTTCTAATAATTACCATGAAATCAAAAATTGAAAAGACTAACGCGGTAAAAATTAAAATTAATTATTCCAATAGATTGCCGAAGCAAAATTATAAGACCCTAGCCTAGAAAATTATAAATTGTGATGTTAAAATACGACAATCATTCCGGTCCGTGACGACGCAATATTTGACTTGATGCTGTTTCGTGTTCTATTCCCAAAGCCAACCGAGACAGCAGCTATACGTTCCTTGCTGCGGAGGAGCGCAGCTACCACCCCAGCCGACCTTGGCTCTGGTAATGCGCGGATGGCGATCTATGCGTAGCTGTTATAAGGCAGGCCGGGTGTCCCTTTAATGGTTTTAGAAAGTACTTGCTTGATTCATCGATGAGTAAAATGGCCGGCCAATGTCACGAAAGAAGAACATATGCTTCCTGTCGTATCTTCACCCAGGGTGCTACTACAGCACCGGCTGGATCTTGGATGAAAAAATAGCATACGCGAATGGGTTGGACAATATGGCCGCCGAAAGTCCACCCCCCCCCTTCCCTGATGCGCTGATTTTTTCTGTTGCAGCTTTCTGTCAGCCGAGAGCGACACTGACCGTACAAATTACCAACGTTCCTTCCCTTGCAACACTTTCTGCGTTCACGAGCGTGTCACTTTTTTTTTTTTTGCAAGTGCAGAGAAATAGCTTAAAGTGGCACTATCACCGATTGAAAGCAGACGAAATCTGACAACATCTAGCGCTATGTAGTACCATCTAGCACTTGCTTGCCCCAAGCGAAGGAATGCACGACCGCATTTCTTTTAACGAAACAAACAAGCCACGACATCCTTAATTATTGAGTGAAAATTTGGTTCGTCTTCGTACACCGGGGATCAAGCCTACAAAGGTTAACAATATCGCTGCCGCTAGATGGCGCTATGGTATTTTCGTTCGCATTTCAACGGGCGATAGTGCCACTTTAACTGTGACTCAGTGATAACTTTACAAACTATTTAAAAATACTTTTACAGAGTAATAAAAATTTGCCACGCAAATCTACGCAAAACATAAAACTTATTATTTTGAAAACCGTTACAAGCTGCCAACAGATGTAGCTCATTGTACAAAAATGCTTCCCGGTTGAAGCAAAAATGCGGTTTGTTTGGCCAATTCCCGAACAGACCTTGAAGAAATGAGCCAGTCGTGGCGGCCATTTTGTCTACCCCCCCCCCCCAAATTGTTATAGGTCGAGCCGGACCATTTTTTTTTGTTATACTTGCTTGGTTGCTAAATAGTTTTAAGTTAAACTAGCTGTACCCGCGCAGGTAATCTGCGCATGCGTGAGCGAAATGCTGTATACTGTGTAGCATGACTTAAAATGCCCTCTTGTTTCCCCCCCCCCCGGCCCCCGGGACCCCCGCCCCGCACCCCCCCCCTCATCGGTCTGCCTCCCCCCCCCCCCGGGGCGCCGGCGGTATTTTGTGGTTGATTGTTAGCGTCTTATTCCCCTACTTTAAGGCAAATAAGCATATAGATACCTGCCGATAAATAAGTTTCTTATATTATACGGCAAATTCTCATCGCAGAAATGAAGACAACGACCCCCGAAAGGGAAACAATGAACACGTGCGAGTGTGTCAATTCTTTGGCTTGAAGTTGAAACTGGGACGTTGTTGCCTTGAAAAGAAGTTGAAATTGGCACATTGTTGCCTCGACTAACAATTTGCTCTGCGCGGTCATCGCAGAGGCATGTCTCAAATGACGTCATGCACGAAGGACAGTTATTTTTCACACGGTACGGACTGCTCAAGCCAAAGCGACAAACTGGGAGTGGGGAGGGGCCTGAACGGGGAATCTCCGTTTGTGGGTCAGTGCTTATGTTAGCGCCACTATTTTAATTGAGAAGATGGAGGATGCAAAAATTATCCTTCTAACCAAACACCGTGGTAATCTCAGCGGCAAGTCTTAAATGCCGTCATGAACAGGTATTTTTCACACCATACGCATTGCTTAAGCTAAAGACTGGGAGTGGGGATAGGGGAGCTGTTACCATTCAGCACACTATTACGCATTAAACTGAACCTAAAAGAGAACTTTTGGTGGGTTGTTTGGAATGGCAACTATACCGATTCGGCAAAAACCCCGCAAAAGGGGGAGGGCCAGTATTAATTTAAATAACCATCCAAATTCAACTACGTGTAGGAGGAAGGGAGGGAAATGGAGAGGAGAGGGGAGGGAGAGAATTGGCGGAAAGGGGAAGTATTACACAAAGAAAATTTGACTGTTGCAGTGAACGATCAGGAAGCACCGAGCAAATAATGGGAAACAACCACGGGTCAAACAAATTCCCGGGCGAAGCCGGGTACGATTACTAGTTACTTATAGCCGAATGAGTTATTACCTTCTTTTAGCTAGAGGGGTCACTCTGTGTGACGACAATCTCTACTATTTATTAATTAAGTTTGCATAAACAATGCTAGCGAAGAAAGCCTGCAGGTCCGCCATCTTTAGTCGTTGGATTCAGCGGAAGAACCACCACGAAGAGCCGATGAGGCCGATGCTTCAGCAGTGACGTCACGTCAGGGTTCCCAAAATGAATCGCTCTTTTATAAACAACTTAGATGAATAAACATGATGGAAAGCCAAATGAGCTCAAGAAGGGTTAAATAAATACGGATGCAAACCTATTTACGTTGCCGTTTGGACTTAAATGTCAGACTGCCTGAGCGAGGAATTGAAACCACGACCTTTGAAACCAAAGGCGTAAGTCCTATCCGCTGAGCCATACTGACACGGCCTTTTTTGTAAACAAACACTTTCCAATCGCCACTGTAGGGACGCTCCACACACCAAGTGCAAACGAGAATGAAACACACTATACAGCGTGAAATTAATAATTAAACAGGATGGAAAACCAAATGGGCTCGAGAACGGTTAAATATATACGGATGCAAACCTGGCTCAGCGATAGTGCTTACATCTTTGGTTTCAAAGGTCGTGGGTCCAATTCCCCGTTCAGGCAGTCTGACATTTAAGTCCAAAAGGCAACGTAAATAGGTTTGCATCCGTATTGATTTAACTCGGATGAGTTGTGGTGTACTCATTTATTGTTCAGAGCCATCAGCCAAAATGGGCGACATTTTATAGACATCTTTAAAGGGATATACCTCCCAGCGCCATTTTTCTCGAGCCTCCACATCAAGTACGGCCCCAAAGGTCTATTTCCTTACCGTTAGTCTTTCCCTTGCTAAAAATCCTTTCTTAAATGTGTCGTCTAGGAGATTTTCTGTTGAATATAATGGAACTTTATTTACTAACGAACCGTCACTAAATGATGCATTGCGTGCGTACAATAAGCATGACGTTTCATCTCTGTGTGTACATCTACTAATTTACTAATAATTACCATGAGATCTAAAATCTAATAGACTAATGAGGTAAAAATTAAAATTAATTATTCCAATAGATCGCCGAAGGAAAATTGTAAGACACTAGCCTAGAAAATTATAAATTGTGATTTTAAAATGCGACAATCATTCCGGTTTTTGACGACAGAATCGTTGACTCGTGTATACTATTCACAAAGCCAACCGAGACAGCAGCTATGCGCGGAACGCAGCTACTACCCCAGCCGACCTTGGCACTGTAATTGCTCGGATGATGATCTGCGCGTAGATGTAATTTGGCACGCGGAATATTATAAGGCTGTCCGGGTGTCCCTTTAAAAGAATTTTGGTTCTTGCAACAAGCATTCATACATACAGCTTCACAAACACAATGACCCGTTCCTCGTTGCGGCCCTCTCCCGTTCTCAAACATGGCGTCCATCATCCCCCACCACCCTCCCACACACCAAATGTTTCCCGAAGGCGGTAGACCAGCGAACTTACCATTGTTTTCTTAGCCGAGCGTCTGTTGTCTCAAGAAGCCACGTGCGGACCAAGAGAGCTTTTGACGGCGCGCGCGGGTCACGTGAGGGTTACGTTTGTTTCGATGCTTGTGTCCCTGCGCTGCGTTTGCCTACACGTGTCCTAGCAGCAGCATCTTCACAACATCTCCCCCACGCACCCCCACCCACAAACCCATCTTTTAAGTCATCGTTAGTTCCACTTAAGCACGCGCCTCTCCTCGAGACGAAACTGTAGTGGGCGAATGAGATAACACATTTGTACTCACACACCAACTCGGCGATACTTGCAAGGTTTTTCTGAATAGGCCGGTTGTACCATGGAGGTCCATGGTCGTACTTCGGGTAAAATTAATCAATAACATTTGATTTAAAATTTTCGGCTATAATACACGAGTACTTCTATGAAATCGATAATTTGTGTGTTTTAGCACGAAACTCCTTTCCAGATTTAATTTCCCGAGACCAAAGGTCGATTTGTTGGAAAGGAGTTGAGTGCTAAAACGCACAATTATAAATTTTATGGAAGCACGAGCGGAATTTGATTAGAGAATTTTGGTTTTCCTTTCCGTAAAACGATTCTCCGAAGTGATTTCTTTTTAGAGTTTCACTTTCGATTTGCAGGGGAATTATCATACGTAATATCCCAAGAGCTAAGGAAATTATCGATAATTTTTTTCAACTCGAGTGTTTTGGCCCCCATAAACTCACGAGTGCTATTTAGGCAGACATTAATTTCACGAGTGCGTAGCACGAGGGAAATTATCTGCCAATAAACAGCACGAGTGAGTTTAATGGGCCAAAACACGAGTGTTGAAAAAAATTGGATAATTTCCAATAGCTCGCGGGGTATTTAGTTACAGAATTTCACGTCATATTTCAGTATTCAGCACTCTAAATTTCGTACGCAACATTTAAAATTTTTATAAAAGTCGCGCTGCCGTCCAAATATCGGCGCGCCGATTGGCACTACGGCCGCCAGGAATAAAATTGAACTTCGCCGCCGCTGAAGAATTTTTCATTTGCGCACACCTCCAAACTTTTTACTTTAAACAATTCCGTAATAATAAATTAATAGATGCAGTACACAGTTTTATTTTTTATAAAATTGCAAGAGTAAATAAAAAAAACAGTCAAATACGGACTGTAGTGGAGCGTAATAAATTTCAAAACGGTGTTCAGAATTTGTTACTAGGTTACGTCAGGGTCTGTTGATCCTATTACCTTAGGTATTACCGAAGGTAATAGGATCGAAGGACTATGGTTACGTTGACGTTAGGCCTAACGATACAGGCGGATTAACGGGTTTCGCCACCGGCTTCTACGTGTGATTGCAGGCGTTGCTAGGTTACGGAAATGAACGACACAGTGCGTATTTCGAAAGAAAGGCCTTCTGGACTGTTACTGGTAGGAAAATACATGCTTTTATTTGAAATGAATTCAATAAACTTATCGTAACGTGTCAACTGCGTAACGTTTGAAGCGAGTGACTGCCAAAAGCGTATCAAATTCTGAAAGCGCTCGCCATGTTTTGCACGGTTTAGCATTACGCTGCGTCGACCAATGAAAGCTGCAGGATCATTGTCTTACTGATTCAGTTTTAAATTTAGCCAATGAACACCGACTTACAGTGATAACACCGCAGTAGCTTTCGAAAGCTACTGAAGTGTTATCAATGTAAGTCGGTTGTGACTGGACGAATTTAGTACACGAGTAAGCAAATTTCGGTCAGGGAAATTCTCAGTGTAATTCGGTTTCGCTTTCGATTTGCCGGGGTCTTTTCAGTGTAAGTCGACCATGGTCCTCGTTTTGCGGAAAGAAAACAAAAATTCTCATTATTACGAGCCCGTCTTTACAATTGGATATATTACAAACCCGTCTTCGTGCAGACTTTTAGATTTTACCATAAAATCTAAAACGCATTTATAGAGCAATGACAATAATGCCTTGTTATGATATAGAACTCTATGCTGGAGACAGTAAGTGGGTTATCTGCAAGGGCCACTGGATAAACGTGCATGGAGGGAAAGAGAATGGATCCTTTTACAACGGCGCCTTTAGTCAAGCCAATGCTGTGATCATGACGTTTTGTGTCTGTGTGTGCATGTACTAATTTTCTAATAACTACCATGAGATCAAAAATCTATAAGACTAATACGGTAAAAATTAAAATTAATTATTCCAATAGATCGCCGAAGTAAAATTATAAAACACTAGCCTAGAAGATTATAAATTGTGATGTTAAAATACGAGAATCATTCCAGTTTGTGACGACGCAATATTTAAAGCCAACCGAGACAGCAGCTACGTTCCTCGCTGCGGAGGAACGCAGCTACCACCCCAGCCGTCCTTGGCTCTGGTAATGCGTGGATGGCGTAGCTGTTATAAGGCAGGCCGGGTGTCCCTTTAATGGTTTTAGAAAGTACTTGCTTGATTCATCGATGAGTAAAATGGCCGACCAATGTCACAAAAGAAGAACGTCTGCTCCCTATCGTATCTTCACCCAGGGTTCTACTACAGTACCTGTTAATTTTTCCATAATTTCCCCGAACGTTGCTGTTACTCTGGACGTTTTTCGGTGCTGAATAGCGGCTGGCGTCGTAACCCTAACTGCGCATCATTTCCGCGCAACTCCTCTCTATATAAAGCGCTGCAGCACGTTCGCTCTTTATCATTTTCCCTCTCAATATGTCAGGCGGTGACTCGAGAGGGGAGGCAGGGTGGGTTTGGTTATGTATTTTCCTGGCAATAGAAACAATTTTTAGCCGGCCTGGCTGGGGGCCGACAAAATTAACTTTCTATTGCTGGAAAATCCATAACCTGTTAATTTTTGCATTAACAGTTAGACCTCGTCAGAATTTGGTGGGTACCCGTCAAACTGGGGTTACGAGCCGGCTGTTTTCCCCAAAAAAGTTTTACAACTTCGCACTTTATTCAGAAAACATGTCAAACAGGAAATTGGTCTCTTTCGTGGGCATTGGTGGCCCTGAAAAGGGCCGTTGTTTTTAGAGATGAGGTCTTGCTTCCGTCTTCTATTTCGTGTGTGCTTAAGGAGGCTGGATTACACATCTGGCAGCTACGATGGGGCCCAGACGATGTAGTCCATCGGCTTGCTTCGTCATCTCTCGAAAGTAGTGGCTTGTGAAGACGGAGCTGCTTCGCCAGGAGGCTGCCGTTAGTATGTTTTGGACTGGAACGGAGATGTGGAATGCCCAGGAGGTGGAGAGTGCCCTCAACTCGTGTGCTGTGACCCTGACGCTTTCAGCTGCTTGGCTTGTGTTGGAATCGTCATAGGCGGCTTGAATGGTGTCACGTATCCATTTTGAGATGGTGGCTGCGGAGGTTTCCCCAAAGTTTCTCTCAAAAGGGAGGAAAAGTTGTGTTCTGCCTTTACGGATGCCTTCGTTGGTCGTCCTGGAGAGATAGAAGCGGAGAGATCTTACTGGACAAAGGTGGCGTTCCGGCTCTTGACCCTCAATATTCGTTAGTGCTGGAATGGTGATGGGTTTTGTTGGTTCACAACGTTTCTGGGGTCTTGGCACGGAAATCGGGTCTGGGGTTAATGTGATGTACGTGTTATCTGGAGCAAGGACGCAGAATGCGGGGTCCGCTGACAGGGCTTGGATTTCGCCGCATCTTAGGCTACAGGCAAGGGTGACAAGGAAAACCGTTTTCCAGGTTAAGACCGCCATTGGGCTGTTCAGCATCGGTTCATATGGGTCTTTTAGGAAGGAGTTTAGGACGATGGATAGGTCCCACTTTGGGAATTTGTGTTTTATCACTGGTCTTTCAATCTCGAATGATTTGATTAAAGATGAGATTTTGTAGTCTGTGAATAGATGGGTGCTTCCTGCTGCCTTGAATACTGTGTTGATTGCTGATCGGTAGACTAGAATGGTGGATCCTTCAAGACCTTCCTTAAAGGTGATGTTTAAGAATATCAAAACGTCGGCTATAGGGGGATTAATTGGATTGATTTTCCCTCTGTTACACCAATGAAATCACTTTTTCCAGTGACTGTCGTTGATCCTGTTGGATGACGCTCTGATTGAAGCGGATGCAATTCTGGTGGCCTCTTCCTCATGAATTCCTACCTTTTTGAGGAGACTGGTGATAGAAGCTATGCGTGAATCTGTAGCGTTTCTAGGTTTTGGTGATTTTTTTGTGCCTTTCTGTTGTGTCAGAAGGTCCGGAATGAGTGGGAGTCTTCTTGGGTTGTCCACTAGTAGAGGGAGGAGGTGTGGGAACCACTGAGCTCCTGGCCAGAATGGTGCGATCAGGAGGAATACGCTGTTGGTGTGGCTTATCTTTTGTAGGACTTTTGGTAGCAGTTTGAAGGAAGGGAAAAGTAGAGATTCTCCCAATTGAACGTTAGGGCGTCTATCGCTATTGCTTTCTGGTCTGGCACCGGGCTGATGAATAGGGGAAGTTTGGCATTGTGCCTCGTTGCGAACAGGTCCAACGTAGGGTTTCTCCATGTGTTGAACAGTGATTCGCAAATGGATTTCTTTAGTGTCCATTCTCCTGTTGGCGGATTCTTCCATGAGAGTGAATCCGTTCCTGTCCCCGGGAATGTGTAATGGAAGAATCGTTGTTTCGAATCGGATGCAGAGGTTGAAAATTTGGGATGTTATGTCGTGGAGATTTCGTGACCGTGTTCCGCCTCCATTTTTTTTATGTAAGCGACAGCGGTCGTGTGTCTGCTTGGATTTGAATGGTCTTTCCTTGGATTGTTGTTTTGAAGTGCAACAGTGCTTGGAGAATGGCTTTTATTTCCAGGACATTGATGTGGTCTGTGTTTGGTTCCCAAGTTCCCGATGCTTTCATGTGAGCGAAGTGGGCTCCCCAGCCATGTAACGAGGCGTTGGTCAGGAGTTTCAGGTCTGGATGAGGTTCGTGGAGGGGTACCATTCCCAGAAGGTTGTGGATTTCTGACCACCGTAAGAGGAATTCCCAAGGGATATGAGAAGCCGTTTGTGGGGGTGAGGATTTGGTCCCCAATGTCTATTCTGTAGTCGTGGAATGGGCGTGTCATCCATCGGCCGTGCAGTATTTGGTCGCCATTGAGTCCATTTTCCCGATGAGGGAGTTTAATTCCATTATGAAGTGGTCCGGCTTTTGGCGGAATTTGTGGATGTTTTGAATGATGTCTTCTATTCTTTCTAGTGAGGGTCGGATGTTGGATTTCGTTAGGTCGAAGTCTGCTGCGAGGAAGGTAAATTGTTGGCTCGAGGTGAGTCTTGATTTTGCGTAGTTCACGCCGAACCCTAGTTTTGTCAGTAGGTTGATTGCGCGATCTTTGTTCATTGCAAGCGTTGTGGGGTTTTGATGGTTTAGGATCCGGTCGTCTAGGTATGCTCCGGCGTTGATGTCTTCCGGGTGCAGATAGGCCAGAACAGGTTTTAGAAACATTGTGAAAATCCTTGGTGCAGCATTCAGTCCAACCGAGAGACATCTGAATTGGTAAAAGTTTCCTTTGTGCAGAAACCGGAAGAGGTGGTGTACTTAGTCGTGTAGTGGAATATGAAGATAGGCATTCTAAGTCGATTGATATAGTCCAGTCGTTGGTTTTTAGAGAGGAGCGGATTGATTCTAATGTCTCCATCTTGAAGGGTTGATTTTCTATGTATCTGTTGAGAGGTTTTAGATTGAAAATCATTCTTTCCCCTCCGGATTTCTTCGGTCCGAGGAAAATGTGACTGTTAAAGCCCGGCCAGTAGGGGGGGGGGGAGCATTCCTTTATTGCCTTTTTTGTAGTAGCGTTTGAATTTTCATTTCTAGTTGTGGTGTGATGGTCGAGGAGTGTTCCCATGGTGGTGTTTTTGCCAGAGGTGGTTTGGAAGTGAAAGTTGGTTGGAATTCGTTTTGAATGATTGAAAGAAAGCACTTGGGGATTTTTAGTGATCTTCTTCCATACGGGTAGGAAGTGTTTTAGTCTTGCCCCTAAGTAGTAGGAAAGTACTATTTTAGCACAGCCAGAGAGAATCACCTAGATGGCCACCCTCATGCAAACCGAAGAGCCACCATTTTGGAAGAAGAACATCATTTTGGAATGTCTTGACGTCACATCCGGCCCACCATTTTTAAATGACAGCAGGTCCTGTCGGAAGCGGAACCGGAAATGCCTCCATTTTGAATGATGCCACTTCCTGTTCGCCTTTGACCCGCTTTTGGGGGCTGAAGGAGTTATGGGACGAAAAAAAAAACGCGAGAGGGCGACTTGACTCAAAATTTTATTCTCTATGATTTCGATTTCTACGACTTTTGTCGTGTGAGCGACCGTTTAGGCCCTACAGAGACTAGGTGGTGGGTATACTTAGAGCCTGGAAAACATGAATAAATAAAATGTATGAAAAATAAGTTCTCTTAATGTCCTGAAGCCAGATTCGAACTTATATCATTAGGACGGAACTTTTACCACGCTATCCACTATACTGAGTTAGTCAGATGAAAAATGGATGCGAATGGTAGGTAGGTGCCTCCACCAGATGGCAGCACTCGTTTCAACAGTAATAGGAAACTTGATTTGACACAATTTTCTTTTTCAATCCTATTGAAGTAAAATGAAGAATTTAGTATCTTTGCTTCGAGATATCATAAAACATTTAAACGTTCAATTGTTATTATTAAAGAGGGGGAGTGTTTTAAACCAAACTTCACGCATCTGAGTGCTCGCATTGATTTTTAAAAGGCATCTTTGCAAATCTGAAATCATACTGTTTATGGCTGGAGTGTATAGTTGGATACCAAAATCCTATCCAGGTTTGTCAATTCACTTCACAGCAGTGGACCGTAATTGGTTAAGTATAATTTGTTTTATTTCTTTGTTAGGCATACAATCTCTTTTCCGTACGGGTTCGTACAAAAAAATAATTTTGACAGTTTTATGCATTTTTATTTTACACTACGCTATCACTTCGACCTAACTTCACCCCTAAGTCGAGAGTAATTACGAGATAGAACTCCGACGTCGTATAGGTTTTGTAGTATATCCTCCTTTTCATTTTCAGTTACGATTTCGATAGCCTCCAGCCCGGCTAGAATTTCGTCAATTTCCTCTTCCTGTTCTGCTACCCCCAGCAACGATAAACTGATCAAGATTCAGAGCCTATCTACCAACTCGTTCGTGTTGCTATAATCTACTTTGGCAGCGTCTGCTTCCAATGCTTCGTCTGACCCATTCGATTCTTCATCTGACCCATTAGATTCTTCGTCCAAATCTTTTTCTTCTTCTTCGGACTTGGCATCATCTTCATCCTCGGATTCGTCTTCCTCGGGGGGACCCCCAACCCCTTTTTCGTTCCGCCTTCAAGTCCTCCTAGATCGGTTTGATAATGCGAGCGTACTTGCAGCCGTGATTCGATTTAGACTTGCCGGAGTAAGGGTCATTGTTGCGGTATATAGCGTGACTGTCTTTCAGGATAGAGGCGTCAGTTGGGATGGTACGTTCAGAACTCCAAGTCTTTTTGGGTCAGTAAACTCCACAGCTGATTTCTTCATCGGTAAGGCTTTCCTTCCAACACCAAGTGGTTCTTGTATATCTCGATGGCTTTATTCCCTATCATTCCGTCCAACGCCATTTTACAAAATATTTGCCAGGCATGTGGGAGGTTAAGCAACACGAACGCCTGGTGAAGACTGGACTCGAGCTTTTGGAACTTCGTAGGCTTAAATTTGATCTTGTTCTGACCTACAAAATTGTTCGGGGTTTGATTGCTGTCGATTTGCCCTTTTTCGATTTCTCTCCCAATTCCCATTTTACTCGTGGTCATGATTGGAAGTTGACAGTTCAAGGATCACGCCTTGACTGCCGTAAAAACTTCTTTGCAGTTCGGATTGTCCCGGTCTGGAACGCGTTAAGTGCCGAAACGGTCAACATGTGCACAGTGACTGGGTTCTATAAAATGCTGATGACAGAGCCATTGTCTCGATTTTTAAAACGGCATTAAATCCAAATTTGGTGGGCCATTGCGTTTTTAATTTTGGATCCGGTGTCAGTGGCTCACAACCCTTCCGGTACCCTTCCACCCATTGGTGGTAAATGTACATATTATTATTAAAAAGAATTATGTCTCCTCCCCCGTCTTACCGTAACCCAAAGACGAAATCGTTTTCTCTTGGCATCGTCTAAAATCTACGCAAATAATACCTTGCAGTCGCACCCAACTAAAGAGCTATGGGGAGGCTCGAGTCTCGCAGACGAGTCCCCTTCTGACACATCACTGCGCTCGCCGTCGTCATCATATTTACGGTTTTTAGCCTCGGGTTCCTCATCGTCATCATCTTTACGTTTTTTATCCTCGGGTTCCTATAGTCATATTTCATGAAGGGCTTAAACGAATCTCGAAGGCCTTCGGATCGCCTATCTTTTTTTTTCGTCACACCAAACTTTTTTATTAAGTTCTGTACTAGATATCCTCGTTTATCTCCCATTCTTATCCCGTCTAACCTCCGTACTAAGGTACATGTATATATATATTTTAACTTTTTACTAATCTAGTT
This sequence comes from Lithobius niger, assembly GCA_023313725.1. Lineage (NCBI taxonomy): Eukaryota > Metazoa > Arthropoda > Chilopoda > Lithobiomorpha > Lithobiidae > Lithobius > Lithobius niger. The sequence continues at coordinate 75,325 of JAHWFP010156809.1, forward strand.
TTTCTTTTTTATAACTGAGAATGGGGGAAATCTAAAAACTTAGACCTATCTAATGGAAAAAGTTCAAAATACGAAAACAAAATCATAAATCGTACTCTAAATCCAAAAATAAGTACACTAAACCTATACGTACATTTTATTCACGTATCTTCGTTTCCATCGCGTTCTACACGCGTGAATTGTTCATTTCACGTGGCTTTAAAGGAACCTCAACAAACGCTATACTAACATGGAAAATACGCACGCTAAACATGTAATGTACCTTTTATTCATGGTTTGATGTTTCCATTAAGATATACACGCGTTAATTATGCGTTTTGTGCAGCTTTGAACGAAAGTGCTGCAAACCTATTTACTCTCGATGTCTTATAATATGTTGGCACGAAGCTCCATGACTTCTGCTGCCAAACCTCAGAGTATGCCGACCTATTTACCCCGACTTTTTTTTCGCATTTAAAAAAATCTCTAGAAACGAGCCATTTTCTGGAATGAGGAGTTTAAGTCTTTTAACACGTAACTCGTTGTTAGGAGACGGTGATGAGGAGGGGGTCAGATAATCCTAAAATCCAACATGATTTTATATATTTATTATAGAAAAAAAAAGAAAGAAAGAAAATGGTAGACATTCTGATAGGGTGTGTAGCC
>JAHWFP010156809.1:76069-86173 GCA_023313725.1 Lithobius niger
CACACCCTATCAGAATGTCTACCATTTTCTTTCTTTCTTTTTAAATACGATGCGGGCGCAGCTCTTTAGAGTCGGTTCTGAGGGTCCAAAGTTGCGTGCGACTGCGTGGTATTAGTTGCGTAGATTTTTCACGACGCCGAGAGAAAACCATTTCGTCTTTGGGTTACGGTACGACGGGAGAGGAGACCTAATGATAGGGGATAAACCCATCGAGAACCCATTCGAGAACCCATTCGAGAACGACTTGGGTTGGAAGGAAAGCCTTACTGAGGAAGAAATCAGCTGCGGAGTTTACTGACCCGAAAAGACTTGGAGTTCCAAACGTACCACCCCAAGGTCTAGGCTTCGTACGCCTCTATCCTGAAAGACAGTCACGCTATATACCGCAACAACGACCCTTACTCCGGCAAGTCTAAATCGAATCGCGGCTGCAAGTACGCTCTCGTTATCAAACCGATCTGGGAGGACTTGAAGGCGGAACGAAAAAGGGGTTGGGGCCTCCCCGAGGAAATAGAACCCGAGGATGAAGATGATGCCGAGTCCGAAGAAAAAGAAAAAGATTTGGACGAAGAATCGAATGGGTCGGACGAAGAAGCATCAGAAGCAGAGGCTGCCGAAGCAGGAAGAAGCTGGGGGGGGGGGAAGGGGGGGCGCTCGCCCCACTACTTTTTTGGCCCCCCCCCCCCACCCCCCACCCCCACCACTTATCAGATCAAAATAAAACGTATAAACGAAAAAAATTCTGGTTATTTATTAAGAAAACTACGTTAGTTTCTTTCAAAACGACAAAAAGGACTTGAGGTTACATCAATAGAGACCAGTTGTTAGTGTGAGAGTTGAAAGATCATTTTTTTTACAGCTGGATTTAAAAATGTTTCCAAAAAATATAGGGTATGAATTAAGAACGTTCGGTGTGAGAAAGAATTACAAGAGTGTTATTCTGAATTTTTTTTTTTTTGGCGGGGGGGCCGCTAAAGTTGAATTTTTCGGTTCACCCCCCTGGCTAAAATTGCTGCCCCATGGCGCCTCCCCAATAAAGTGATTATAGCGTCGTCCCTGCGCTGAAGTAGATTATAGCAACGCGAACGAGTTGGTAGATAGGCTCAGAATCTTGATCGGTTTATCGTTGCTGGGGGTAGCAGGACAAGAAGAGGAAATTGTAGAAATTCTAGCCGGGCTGGAGGCTAACGAAATCGTAACCGAAAATGAAAAGGAGGATATACTACAAAACCTATACGACGTCGGAGTTCTATCTCGTTGTTACTCTCAAATTAGGGATAAAACAGGCGAATATGGCTTTCAGCTCAAGTAAGGTCAAAGTGATAGTGTAGTGTAAAATAAAAATGTATAAAACAGTCAACATTATTTTAACCAACACGTACGGAAAAGAGGAAATGATAATGATAATGATAATGATAATGTGATTTATTTATTTATTTAAAGAGATTGTATGCCTAACAAAGAAATAACACAAACCTAAACACACGCTAGTGTGTCGCGCCAAGTTAGGCAACAATCATCACAACAAACATCACATCAATTCAATTGTCGAGGTTGTAAATCATTGTAGCGCGGCGCCATACCGTCAGTGTCTTATATCTTGAAGCATACTTGAAGCCCATTTCAGGTACTTGAGGAAAAATAATAATGCGGTACAAAAGCTTAAATTGTGTTGAAATCAAGAGCAATGACCCACCTGATAAAAATTAACTCGTGTAGGAATGCCAGCTAAGCTGCTTTCAATGCAAAATCTGACCCTCAATAACGTTGTAAATGTGTTACTAGTTACTAGCTAGCTACCCCCCCCCACTCCTCCCCCGCTCATCCTCATGTTAATTTCCATAGGGTGATTATTCATTGATACCGAGATAACGGGGAGGCTTCCAGCTATGAAATTGGACGATTGCCTGCAGTACGATACGAACTGCGTACCTTTTATGGTTTGGAGCCCAGGGGTGTAACAAGGTTGGAGTGGGATGGCGCGTAAGTACGAAAATATTGTTATAACTATTGTTGGTATTGCCGGCATCGTCTCTCATTGGACAGCCAAAGTTCGGACAATGACAACGTGTATACTGACGTGCGTGCCTAGATACACACTAGTGTAGCACGATAAATCTAAACAACGTTGCCAAAGAAATTGTATTCACGTCCAATTCACGAAAAATAAACCAACTCTAAAAACAAAGCAAAATACACAAAACCAAAAACTGGTGAAGAGGCCACCAAGTTGAGAGTGGTTCGGCCCTTCAGAGGAGTGGTATCAACACACCAAAACTAACGAAATAAAACAAATTACAACAAAATTAAAACCAAACCAAAAACCTATAAAGAGGTGACCAAGTTGAGAATGGTTCGACATTTCGACATATAGGCAAAAGGTAGTAGCAAATTGTTGAAAATCAATTTCTTGTTGACGTGCCATTTTATTACACAGCAGTGGACCATAATTGGTAAGTAGAATCATATCAAAAACCAAAACTGGTAAAAGGGGCCGCCAAGTTCCGAATGGTTCGGCCCTTCAAAGGAGTGACATCAACACACCAAAACATAATACTTAGTGGACGTTAAATGAAAACTCGAACATTGCTACCGAAAGAAGGCAAATGTTTTCGTGTGTTTGTATCACCCCTTTAAATGCCGAACCATTCGGAACTTGGCGGCCCCTTTTACCAGTTTTGGTTTTTGATATGATTGTACTTAACAATTATGGTCCACTGCTGTGAAGTGAATTGACAAACCTGGATAGGATTTTGGTATCCAGCTCTACACTCCAGCCGTAAACAGTATGATTTCAGATTTGCAAAGATGCCCTTTAAAAATCAATGCGAGCACTCAGATGCATGAAGTTTGGTTTTAAACACCCCCCCCCCCCTAATAATAACAATTGATCGTTTAAATGTTTTATGATACCTCGAAGCAAAGATACTAAATTCTCCATTTTACTTCAATAGGATTGAAAAAGAAAATTGTGTCAAATCAAGTTTCCTATTCCTGTTGAAACGAGTGCTGCCATCTGGTGGAGGGAGTAACCTATAACTATCTACTATTCGCATCCATTTTTTGTCTGACTATTTCAGTATAGTGGATAGCGTGGTAAGAGTTGACCCAGTTTCGAATCTGACCTCAGGACATAAAGAGAATTTACTTTTCTTACATTTTTATTTATTCATTTTTTCCCCGTAAGTACCCACCACCTAGTCTCTGTAGGGCCTAAACGATCGCTCCCACCGCAAAAGTCGTAGTGATCGAAATAATAGAGAATAACATTTTTAGTCAAGTCGACCTCTCGCGTTTTTTTTTTCGTCCCATAACTCCTTCAGCCTCAAAAAGCGGGTCAAAGGCAAATAGGAAGTGAGGTCATTCAAAATGGAACCATTTCTGGCTCCACTTCCGACAGGACCTGATGTCATTCAAAATGGTGGACCGGATGTGACGTCAAGACCTTCCAAAATGATGGTCTTCTTCCAAAATGGTGGCTCTTCCGGTTTGCATGAGAGTGGCCATCTTGGTGATTCTCTCTGGCTGTGCTAAAATAGTACTTTCCTACTACTCTTCTACGGGATGCGTCAGAGGGTTGGCGTCATTTCTTTTGTTCATATCTTTGGGTGAGAAGAAGTAACTTCTTTTGTCGTCGGAGTTGTGGTCATTATGCTTTCTTCCTCCGGATCCCTTTGATGAGTTGTTAGAACAGTTGGATTGGTTTGACCGAAAAGATTGGTTCAACCGAAATGACTGGTTGGTGTTCCGAAAGGGCTGATTATTGTTTCGGTTGTCGGTCTTGAAGGAGTGATTCTTTGGCCAACATTCCGAGTAGTGACCCCCTGTTGGGCTGGGTCTATAAATCCTAGTTTCCATTGCAAAAAATCCTTGCCTTGCCTTGCCCTGACCACGGGAGGGTTTATCAAGGTAGAAGAAAATCTCCTTCAAGCAATGGCGTTTCCATTACACTTGCTTGGGGTTGCTTGACAGTAATGCACATGCGCACAAGCGAACAATTTTTAATTTACCCGCCAAATTCGTAGCAGGTGTTGTCCTTCCTCTTGCTTGAGGCTGCGTTACCTAGCAACAGGACGATAGTCAAGTGACGGCAAGTGAAGGTGATCCGTTTTCACTATAACTTTCTCCCTTTCTTCCCTCAACCCAAGCAACCCAGGTAGGCTCTCAAAAGTTCTCGTCTACCCTCACTTGCCCTGCCTTGCCTTCCCTTACTTGTGCCGTTTCCATTGTACCCTGAGGCAGTTGCTTCCTTGGGTCAGGGAAGGCGAAGGAAGGCAGACCAGAAATTTGGTGCAATGGACACGGGGTTTTACCTGGTTGGTGCTTGTTTGATCCTTTTTGCCTGAACGGTTGGGGTTTTTTGGAGATGTCCAGATGAGGTGCCAACTTTGGAATTAATCCGTAGAAAAGGGAACTCGACTCACGTAGGGGAAGGTTCCTGAGCTTGAATCTGGTGGATTCGTTCAGGTTTGATGTGGTGGCAAGGGCTGTGTCTCGTAGCAGAAGCGTGATGTTGAAGAGGGCCCTGGTCAACCAGTTTAATGCGTTATAGGTTGCAAATCCCGTCTTTTGAAAGAGTTGAGGAAGTTAAGTTCAAAAGGTTTGTCATGTCTTGTTCAGATGGATTGGATGACAACTTTTCGCACAGGGCGTTGATGGCAGTGTAAGGTCATGGTTCCCAACCTTTTTCATACCGCGACCTCCCCCCTAAAAAATTTTTTTCCGCAACCCCATCCCGAAAGTAAAGGGGTGGGGGGGTGGCATTTCCAATCGGAAGCCGAAGTCTTCTACCGCTCTGTCAGCAAGACGGTAGACTTCCAAGTGGGTGACGGATGGGGTCCGTTACGGACAGAATGAAAGGTCAAGGGGAGCAGATTGTGAAAGTGCTTGAAATTCTTTGCGCATTCGTTTTGAGTTTCCGGTAAGCCTCTCGGGCCTCAAGGAAATCGACGTTGAAGCTTGATAGGTTGCTGCTAGAAGTCGGGGAGCCTTGTCCAGCTTGTAGTGGTGAGACATCGTCAGTTACCGGGGGAATGTAGTCTTCTGGTGGTAATCCGTTTTCCTCTTCCTTTTCTGGGTTTTGTTAGCATTCGCATACGCCATGGCATCAACAGATTTTGTGTCAGCCGAAGCGTCTGCATTCGCATTCGGGATAGTATTTGCATTCGAATTCACATTCATATTCATATTCACATTCGGGATAGCATTCGCATTGCATCCGGGATTAAGGACAGGACCGCAGAAGCGTCGGCGTCAGGGTCGGCAGCGGGCACAGTCGGGGGCAGGAAGATCTCTCCGTGACGTCGGCGGGCTTGTGGCTTGACATCCTTTGAATCTTCAGGTAAGATCGACGAGCTTCAGATAAATGTTGGGAAACAGACGAGCGTTACGCTATGAAAGAAAAATGATGAAAAGCGAACACGCTGCGGCGCTTTATATAGAGAGGAGCTGCGTGGAAATGATGCGCAGTTAGGGTTACGACGCCGGCCACTATTCAGCACCGAAAAACCTACCGGGAAACAGCAACGATCGGGGAACTTACGCAAAAATTAACAGGTTATGGATTTTCCAGCAATAGAAACAGATTATATCGCTAAATAGGCAGTGGGAAAAATGATATGCATCCATAAAAAAAACTGCCAATTAAGTGATATCAGAAACAAAACCCACAAGGGTGAAAGAACCCGTCAAGTTTCAACCAACCAAACTAGTGACATCAGAATAAAATTGGCTGCCACCAAGGTTTCTACATGGAGTACCAAGCGTAACCCATGTCCTGACCGGAAAATGTTCCTTTTGTATTAGAAAGTAGCGATATCACCCCTGCCAATGAACAACCGCCAGCGTAACCCCACAGTCTATAACTTCAGACGTTAAATGATGAACTGGACCATTGCTACCGACAGTAGGTTTTTTTTATTTAACCTTTGATCTAATTAACAGTCGATGGGATTAGCTTGGCGGGGGTGTTGACTCTTTTAAGGGGAACACTTTCTGGTCAGTACATTGGTTAACTTGGTAGACCACAGTAGCAGTCATAGTTTTATTCTGATATCACTACTTTGGTTGGCTGAAACTTAGCGGGCTCTGTCACCCTTGTGGGTTTTGTTCGTATGTTATTTACCAAAGCAGTGCTAACAGGCACTAACTTCCCGGCACGCCTGACAGCAAACTTGGAACTGGGAGGCAAGCAACGCAATTTCTACCTTGGTAGACCTTGGCTGAAAAACTAGACGCATTCCTCGATTCAACGGGTTTTAAACGCAACCGCATGGAAGCGACACATGCTTAGGAATATTGGCAGCACGAGTGGTAATTTTCACGCATATTTATTAAGTCAAAACTGTCTAGTTCGAGAACTGGCCGCATGATGTTAGGAATCGCTACAAACAGTGGAGTGTAGAACTGTGTTGAATACTCCTCATTTATGCTTTTCTCCGGTGGCCCAGAAGGCTCACTTCATTCGTATTTTATACTTCACACGTATATCTCTGAACTTCACACAATATTAACTTCACACTTCACACATACAACTGTGAACTTCATACATGTAATTATGGATTATTAAGTTCATAGATGTAACTATGAACTTCATAGATCTAAATGTGAAGTTCCCAGTTGGATGTGTGAATTATGAAGTTCTTAGATGCAACTGTTAAGTTCGTAGATGTATGTGTGAAGTTCATACGTGTAACTACGAAGTTCACAGTTTTACGTGTGAAATGAGAAGTTCATGGATACAACTATAGAGTTATTAGTATTAAAAAACGCTTAAGCGTATAAAATACGGATGTAAGCCTTAAAAAACTTAAAGCCCTAAAGGAACAGATATTAGAAAAAGACATGTTAGCCATCAGCGTCGCACTAATACGTGTAAAAGAATCTCCAGCGACCCAAAAAACAAGCTGGAGCTTCTTTTACACGTATTAGTGGGACGCTGATGGCTTACATGTCGTTTTCTAATATCTGTTTCTTTATTGGGCTTTAAGTTTTTTAAGGATTACATCCGTATTTTATACGCTTAAGCGTTTTTTAATACTAATAACCATTATTTTTTTCTTGTTTCAGTAAGGATAACACAGAAAAGAATACTGTAATCGCCTTAAAATAACTGTTATAAGAGAGCCGTTCCAATGGCTGATTCGTTTTATGTTGCTAAGAATGACTTGTGCACTAAATTTCATGTTTCTAGCTTGATCTGTAAGAATTTGTTGTCCGAGCCCCGCCCCTCGAAGGGACCAACGGGGGAAGATGAAGGCACTTGGGGGTATCTCATAGTCCATGGCTGGTTCGATTTTTACTGTTAAGAGAGAATTGTGTACCAAATTTCATGTTTTTAGCTGGATTTGCAAAAATTTGTTACTCCACTTAATGATTTATGCCCAGTGCTCTCTAATAATAATTGCTCTGCCGACAAGAATACTGCAGTCACATCAAAATCGTGTTTAAAAGGCCCTAGTCGGTGTTAATATCTACATTTTAAGCTATTCAAATTGAAAATCGGTTTATTAGTTCGATCTCTAGGTGAGAGCAAAAGTTCTAGCCCATTTGGCTTTCCGTGTCTAGAATATTGTAGTTATACTAAAATAGCATGCGAAAGGCCCTAGGCCTTGTCCGTACCTACGTTTTAAGCTATAGAACTTGAAAATCGGTTCAGTGGTTCAGTCTCCAGGTGAGGGCAAAGAGTCCCAACAACAACAACAAGCAATGGCCATACTGTGGACGCCGAACGGTTTGATTGTTGTCATTAAAATTTGTAATGCAGTGAAATAGTTGCGACACGACCCCAAATACCGAATTTCGTTGGTCTATGTCAATTCTGGGCGAAACTATAGACGTTCAAATTTTGACGTTTAACATGGAAGTTCATGCTGAGGCTTACGGGGGTTCTTGATGTGTGAAGTTCATAGTTGTATGTGTGAAGTATGAAGTTCGTAGTTCAGAGATATTTGTGTGAAGTATTAAATACAAGTGAAGTGAGCCTACAGGGCCACCGTACTTTCCCAATATTATATAACCTTCGTCTCTAATACGTTTAACGGGCGCTAATAAATTTGACAAATGGAACTCTACTTTTCATGTAATTGCTTGAAAACTATTAAGTGCATTTTATTTTTTACAATTTTTATTTGCTTTTCTTTCATATTTTACACGTGAAATCAGGAACTTACGAAAATTCATACTATGCATCAATATATTCAATTTATTTATAACAGATGTTTACTCAGTTGAGCGTTTTGTTATTTTACAGTTTTTATTTGATAAGACCTCAAAATAAGACCTCAAATCGGCCCTCATTACCTTCACAAGTAGAAACACGTAGCAATTTCAATATTCAATTTCCAAGATTGAGAGAACATTAAAATTACTTTCTTTCGTCTCACAACCAATTTGCAATATAGTGGCAGATTTTAAAGAAAACAATTTGTTTGTTCTGATAAAATGTAGCCCAATTGACTTTCCAAATTTCCAGTTTGAACTAGCCAAATTTTGAATAAATTTCGTAGTTTTTAAGAAATCTAAGTCATATTAACGAATAACAGCAAACGGAGTTTTAAAGACCAAAAAAAAACATGATTAACTTTACCAATGTAATACCAGCAGCAAAATTTACCATAAATTTAACAGCTAATTTTATTTTTAAAGAAAAAGTTCAAAGATTAAAAAAAAAGCTGATACATGAAGCCTATTTCTAATTTTAAAATGAAGAAGGAAAAAAACACACAAATTTATCATATCTTTGCATAACTTCGTGGATTTGAAATATGTGTATAAACTGTGAAGTGGCTTTGAACATTAGAAAGGATGATAAGAGGACTGGTTCCGAATCGGCGCAGTGAAGAATTACCTATACAGTGAATGGAAAATAATTTAGTTTACTTCTTGGAAAATTATTAACTCGAAACAAGAAATTTGGAAAATTTAATTCCTGACTTCGAAAAAAGGAGAAATTGACAGGCTTGATAAGAATTACGAATTGTGGCACTGCGCTACTAATTTTGTGGAAACTTCTGTGAAGTAACACACAGGGTAAAATTAAAATTTAATACCTTCAGTAAAGAATGGTTAGGATCGACAAATATTTGTCCACTAATTAAGCGACGCATAATCGAACTTCTACAACTGCAAGTTGCCCTATCTTTGAATGGGGCAATATTAGTTTCACCAAATTTCACCCAAAGTTTCACCAAGTTTCACCAAATTTAAGATTTCACTAATTTAAGAGGCGTACATTGTTTTTTCCTATGGCTTCACGAACACATTACGGTGTTTACACAGCGAGACACATAGTTTAAGGGAAATTACGTTTCAAATTCTGCTTGTTATTGAAGCATTTTATGGAGAGTGTGGAAATTTGTTAAAATTGTGGCAGGACGAAACTATTACAACCCAACAACGACGGCTCGAGTCAGATGTCTTTGACGACGTTATTTAACAAAACCATTTTATACACGGGTTATTTAAAATTAATTACACTGGAATCCTTTAGGTACACGTTATGTAGACTCATCTTCCAGTCTTATTTTGTTGGTGCACGTTCTGAAATAAGTGGAGGTCTTTTTAGGTAGGAACAGTTCACAACTTAGCCTAAGTTAAACTGTATCGCGAAATATGAGGAAGTGTGGAACGATGGGAGACGCCCCAATGAAGGATTTAGGGCACAAATCTGTTGTTTTTGAAGGCGTTACTTAACGAATACATTACAAAACCGGATTAGTTTTCGCTAATCTAAATTGGTATATTCTCTACCGAAGGGGCACGTTTTGCATAATTTTGACACAATTTGCATAACCTTATTTTGTTGTGCATTTTCTGAATTACGTAGAGGTCTTTTTAGGTAGGAACAGTCCACAACTTAGCCTAAGTTAAACGGTATCACGAATTGTGAGGCAGTATGGAACGATAGTGCACACCCAATGAAGGATTTAGGACACAAGTTAACTGTTGCTGAAGGCGTCACTTAACGGAAACATTATAAAATCGGGTTAGTTTTGGTAATCCAAATTGGCATATTTTGTACCGAAGTGGCACGTTTTGCGTAATTTCGACGCATTTTGCACAATCTTATTTTGTTGGTGCACTTTCTGAATTGAGTGGAGGTCT
>JAHWFP010156809.1:102987-118917 GCA_023313725.1 Lithobius niger
CTTCTTCCCATCCTACGCGGAGCTCTGGCGGTAGTTGCGGCTACTAATACATCTGCTAATGATTTTGCCTTCGAAGCAGCAGAAGGCAAAGCATTAGCAGAGATGTTAGTAGCCGCAACTACCGCCAGAGCTCCGCGTAGGATGGGAAGAAGTAAGACGGTATATCTAGTTAACTTTCTAATCTATGATATAACTCTATGCTGGAGCCTTAACGGGTTAGCTGCAAGGGGCACTGCAGAGAGAAACAGAAGGGCGTCATACTAAAGCCGATGCTGTGAAGAGTGATTTCTTAGACCTAAAACGCGCGATTTTTGTTGTTGGAGAAAACAACGTTATTTTAAGCCTAAGAAATCCGCTCTTCCGTTGTTTTTCCCTTCATTTTTATGTAGTGCACCTTGTAGTTATGCCCTCCAAGACCCATACTGGTGCCAATCTGGTGCCAATTCGGCGGCAAATGTCACTGCAATACTCAATCGGTGCTTTTGAAACCACAAACGCATTCCGGCGCAACTCGCTTGCAACCCATTTGGAGACTGTTTGCTCAGCGTTTTACGTCACGTTTACGATGTTTTGGAAGGTGTTTTTTTTTTTGGAGAGCCATTGTTACATCGCCCTCTATGCCCTTAATTAACCGTTAAACCGTTAGATACCTCGCACGTGTTCCTCAACAAATCCGTCGCCCATAGAGCAGTGACAAAAAACGTCGTATTATTATGTATATAATTCTATGCTGGAACCTATAACTGGCATAGCTGCAAGGGGCACAGCAGGCCTAAAAGGTTTTCTTACGCCTAAAACGCGCGTTTTCGTCGTTTTGTTGGCAATTGCTTATATTTTTAGCAAGAGGAGTCTTTTCTTATCCGATTTCCAATCTTACAGCTAATCAGATCGCAGAAAACAACGGTTTTCAGGCCTAAGACATCTACTTTCAAAGCACTTGCCGTTGTTTTACCGCCATTTTAATCCAGTGCACCTTGTAGCAATCTCTCCAGATACTAGCCTCGTAGCCAATATGCTGATCTATAGGGCAGTGACACAACGTAGTATTATTGTGTATAATTCTATGGTGGAGCCAGTAACTGGGTTAGCTGCAAGAGGCACTGGAGGGAAAAAAGAAGGTCGTCTTACTAAAACCAATGCTATTAGACTGGATTTCTTAAGCCTACAAGGCGCGATTTTTGTTGTTGGAGAAAACAATGTTTTTTTTTAAGCCTAAGAAATGCGCTCTCAAAGCACTGTCTTGACTAGAAGTGCCGTTTTTTCCCTTACACTTTAATCTAGTGCACCTTGTAGCTATGACCTCCAAATGGTATTTCGTAGCCAAAATAATGTCACATGACGCAGCTCTATAGTGGCTGTTCAGTCTGAATAAGCCACAAATCCAGGGCAGTCGCGTCACTGAAAGTGCGAAAAGACACTTTATGAAAACTATGTTGAGTTTGTCGAGTTTTCATTGTAGTTTCAGAAGGTATACAGGCTGTGGCCGCCGATTCGCAACTGATTCACCGTTAAGTGCTTTAACAATTCTGTTATCTGTCGATGGAGTACGTAAGCTGGCTCCAAAAAGTGCAGATGCTGCTGTTTGCGAAGTATCTTTGCTTTTCAGAACAGAAATGATAAAATAGAACGAGTCTGTACAGTATAATATTTTCGCCTCTTCCACGTATTTGTCCTGAAGCACGAACGGGGTTTTCTTCCACTCAGGGACCGAGTGGCAGTTGCTGACTGGTGTATTAAAGGGCAATTACATCCATTTTGACATGCATGCTTTACTTTTGGATCATTTACACAATAACTAAACACAAGAATTGCGGTAAGAATACGTTACGTACGTCCGATAAAACAATTTAATTATTGCATCACCAAAACACGACATGGAGACCGCCATTGTTTTGCTGGAACGCGCAGAAATTAATGCCGACTGATGTCACTCTTCGATTTCGACTCGCAGCCGATTGAGATAGCTCTATTGGCTGAGAGAGCTCGGGCGTCTGACGGCCTTAGCTGGCCGACAGTTGTAGTGGCCAGCTAAGGCCGTCGGACGCTTGAGCTCTCACAGCTAATAGAGCTATCTCAATCGGCTGCGAGTCGAAATTGAAAAGTGACATCTATCGGCATTAATTTCTGCGCGTTCTAACAAAACAACGGCGGTCTCCGTGTCGTGTTTTGGTGATGCAAAATAATTAAATTGTCGTATCGGACCAAAGACCTTGGAATAGTAGTAGTATAGTATAGACGCACCATGAGCGCTGGCGTCGCGGCGGAGAATTGAACGGCACAAAAAGCTACATGGTAGGGACAGTCGACAGGCCTAATAGCATGGCGCAGTGTTGCTAACCCTTGCGCTAAACATTGTAGTATCCTATTGTGAGCGTATGGAAAACTTTAGTTATTACTTTTATCAGTAAAAGGTGGTTTGGAAGTGATCTCCAGTGAGCCAGTGCCATATGCGACCACCACTTGCTACCGTTTTTTTTTAAAGCACGTTATTTTGATGCTACAGCTGTTCGGCACCTTACCTAACCTGATCAACATAACCTCGGAAACCTAGTGTTTGTTTGTGATTTATTATTAAAAATTCATTGCAAGAACGTTTTCTCACTTGAATTTTATTTTGAGCAGAGAGAAATAAAAGCGGCAATTGGGGACTGACGACAAGTTTCTTGTATTTATTTATTTTTTACGAGAACATTTCAACAGTAGGTCACGCTGGGATCAACGCAATCTAACTCGAATTTCCACACCACGCCATTTCATGGCAATTACAATGCACTTTAAAATAATAATAATACACTTTATTGTAACACGTGAATGTATAAGTGATCAAAATAATGGGGGGGGGGGGGGGGCGAATGATTGTGCCAAAAGGGTGAGATTTAGGCCCTGGGCCCGATTCTAGGAAAAAAAAAAGCTTCGGAAAAAAAAGCCCCGGAAAGAAAAGCTGGTGGAAAAAAAGCCGATGGAAAAAGGCCCCGGAAAAAAAAGGCCTCGGAAAAAAAAGCTGATGGAAAAAAGCTAACGGAAAAACAGTCGCGGAAAAAAGCCGACAGAGAAAAAACATAACAAAAATATGGAGGAAATTTCACAAAAATATTACCTTTAGGTATGTGTGTGCGTAACAATGGACAATGTCCTTAGTTGAAAATACTATCAGCACATCTTGCATGCTATTAAGCAAGGCTAATCGAAGTTGTTCTGACCAAGACCAGGAATTACATAACGGCGAGAATTTATTTCCTCGTTTTATATACATCATATCTGTTTTTTTTTTGGTGTGGTATGGGAGAGGTGCGACGGGGAGAGGATGGGGGGGGGGGGGGGAGGTGAAACAACACACTCTGGAAAAAAGTACCAAAGTTTATGCACGGAAATATCGAATAACTCTCAAAAAAAAAGTTAAAGCAATTTTGAGTAAACTTAATGTTTTCCCGAATTTTCTTTTAATTATCCATAGTCGGTCAAATTCAATACTCCAATTCCTCCTTCCCCAGTTACGGCATATGTAGAAAATATATGATTCCCGATGCTTCTCCCCCTCCCATTCTATTTCAATTTTGGGGGAAACTTCGTTATTTCACGAATTGTCTATTAGGCTAATGAACACGTCTTTTTCTCTCCACCACTTTCCAGTAAAAGAAAAGAATTTGGGAGGAAACTTGTGACTTGAGTCTTCCTGTAAATGATTCCGAAGGCAATTAAGGTAACTTTGGTCGAGTAGCAATCAGCTGATGAATGATGAATGCACACATAACTATGTTTAGGCAGTATTTGTAGGTGATTTTATACCAGATTAGTTGTAATTTTTTCCCTATCGGCTTTATTTTCCGTGGTTTTTTTTCCGGGGCTTTTTTTTCCCGAGGTTTTTTCCGTCGGCTTTTTTTCCATCAGCTTTTTTTTTTCCAAGACTGTTTTTTCCGCAGCTTTTTTTTCATCAGCTTTTTTTTTCCGTTCACCCTGGGCCCATTCTTACACTAACCCAAAACAGACAATTACCGTCAACAAACAAAAGCAAAAAATTAAAAGTAAATAAGAAAATGTGGCAGTGGGGGGGGGGGGGGTCAGGGATAAAAAATGAGAAGGGAAGAAAAAAGTGGGAGGGGGATGGTTACCAAGTTATGAGTTTAACAAGTGACAGAATAATTGAATTTTATAGGCCTGTTTATTAGGGCTGAACCGAGCTTATCTAGAAGTTGTCAGAAGTTAACCATTTTTTTTTTCAAACTAGCCTACCACTTTGTTTTAGAGCTTTTCAATGAAGAAAATTTAAGACTTACAGCTTAAGGTAAAAAAAAAAAGTAACGCATGTTTAACAGGACTGACTGCATACTACCATTACTCCAAGGTCTTTGCCCGCATGTCTGAAAACCATGCGCATGGTTTTTTTTTTTTATGACTTGTAGGCAACTTCGGCGCAAAACTGAGAAGCCTCACGAGATTTTTCTGAAATAACGAAAACAAACTCCACTGACCAAACTGACTTGTAAAATTACAAAAAGAAAAAAAATTCCAGATTGTTTGCTAAATGTTTGTCATAAAAAAAAACCTACCACCCCTATGTTGTTTTTCGGTGATAAATTCCCGTTAAACAAGAGACTTTTTTTTATGCCCGAGTTGAACAAAAATTGTTAAAAACGTGTCGGTCATAAGTCGTGACAGCACTTTAAATCTCCTGGTCTTATTTTTAGATTTCATGCAAGATGATTTTTATTTATGCCTATTTGTTTACAAAAAACGATTTTAAAAAAAAGCCTTCATACCATATGGGCCATGATTGCCAAGTTCTTCATCTGTTTAGTAATTTCCTACCAATCGGTAAAAAATAAAAGTGGACGTGAAATTGGAATAAATATAAAAATTCGTTTCGTAGATCACACAAGAAACGGAGAGAGCAGTTTAGGTAAACTAATTGTTCCTCTTTTTCTTCATTCCTGGCAACAATAAAGTATAGTAAATAATTTCGACCTTTTCTTGAACAACAAACATAGTACGTAGCGTGACTATACCGTTTGTAGAACAAAAAAACGCGTTTGGTCCTATTCTTACAGCATTTTCTCTGCTTACTCAATACACGCAGCCGACTGAGTTGTCCCCACCATGTGCGATCAGCGGCTCTTCAATTGTCAGTCAGCTTCCCGGGCGTCCCGCTACGGCGTGTTACCCGCTTGTATCGGACGTACGTAATGTATTCTTACCGCAATTCTTGTGTTTAGTTATAGCGTAAGTGGTTCAAAAGTAATACATGCATGCCAAAATGGATGTAATTGCCCTTTAAATGATGGTAGGTCATTTCAATCCTTCGGTTGTTTTTTTTTTTGCCAGATGATTTTGAATACACTAATAATTTTTTTTTTAAATGATACGTCGAACCTTTTCTTGTAAGCTGAACTGTTTCTTACAAATTGTTCAGAAAACAAGTAAACATCTATTTATTATTCCAGTTTTACTGGTAAAATCTGTTTATTTAACAGTTCATTTTATTTAAATACGAGGTGCATTCGTCAGAGCACTAGAGTTGTTGAATTTCCTTTCGTATCACGAGAAAACAAAATCTACGGCCCGGCACACGATGCGCGGGTAAGGATGTCCCAAGAGTGTTATTTTTTATTAGGGAGGACGAACACAAACTGGATTATCTGCCCCAAGACGATGAGAGGAACAATTTAGCTGGAGAAATGCAAGCGGCAAGCCCAGGATCTTGTATGCTTGCGTGAGCCTTATCTTCTACAATTCCTTACGTACTAAAGATGTTCCACCCACCACCCAACACGTAACTCCGACGAACTGTGTGAAATTATTTCAAGTTAGAGAAGTTAAATAAAACTGACTTCGCTTCGCTCACTCCAGTGGCGTCGATCCATGCTTCATGTAATCGCTTTGATTCCAAGAGCATCACAAAATCGATGTACTGATTTTTTTCGACGTAAACTAATTGCAATTATTGCTCACAGTTCATCCATCTCATCCCCCAGCACGCATGCTCATGGCGTCATAGTTTATCAGGAAAAGTTTGTTCAGGCATAATAAACTTTGCATGAACAAACTGTGACGCCATGAACAAACGTCATGAATGACAAAAAAAAAAAACTTTGACGTTATTTTTATAGTGTTTTTCGCGTATTTGAGGGTCATAAAATCAAGTTACAATGACAAAATAGGCCTAACGGTTGCGCAATTAAATTACCTTTCATTTGATCGTAATCCCATCTTTTGTAGGTGCCTTGGTTCAAGATGAGTAGAGGTACACACACACACACACTCACACGCACATCATACGTTTTTAATGATTTTAGATTTGACCAACAAAATCATTGAATCTCCACCGCAAACTTCATTCTCTCATACATTAATTTTTTTCTTTAAATCCGTCAAACCCTTTTACGGTGCCTTTTGCATACCCCCCCCCCCCCCACACACACACGCCGGATGGGGGGGGGGAGCGGTGGAATTAAATTAGGGGTTTCATTCTTTTTCGTTCGGAACGGTGGGTAACACAGCTGTCATTCCAGTTCTTTCTCCGATGGACACTTTTGGTACGTGGCAGAATTGAGGAATTGGTAGAATTTCAGAATTGTAAACCCATTCAAACTGACGTCACGCGGAGATATCGGAAAATTCACCGCTCGTTTAAAAGAACAACTTTGGTGAGATGGGTGAGATGGCCGGTAAGTTTATGAAAGAGCTTCTCGCCTACTACACAGTGGTGGTATGTCGTATCAAGGATAACACCATGTATACTTCCATGTTAAACGTCAAACTTTGAAACCCTATAGTTTCCACAAAATTGACATATATACGTACTTGGGGTCGAGTAATAATTATTTCATGGTATTAAAATTATAATGACAACAATCGAACCGTTTGGCCGCCACAGCATGGCAATTTCTTGTTGTTGTTGTTGGGGCTCTTTGCCCCGACCTGGAGATCGAACCAATTCACTGGTTTTCAAGTTTTACAGCTTAAGACATAGGTATGAACTAGGCCTAGGGCCTTTTAAACGCTAATTAATGTGACTACAATATTCTTGTTGTTCTTCTTCTTAGGAGAATTTGCGCTCACGTAGGGATCGAACTAATAAACCGATTTTTAATTTGTACAGCTTAAAATGCAGGTATTAACAAGAACCAGGTCCTTTTGAACGCTATGTAGTTTATAGTGACTGATTTATCTCAAAAAGCGTTCACACAATCTCATCTCGCGATTATCTCATATCAAAATTCTAGTTATTTATTTTTTTCTGAAATATCTAAAAAAAAAAAACAATAGGTATTATTTTTTTTATTATTTTTTTTTTATTACAGTATTGTTTATTATTATTATTTTATTATTTATATAGAAAAAAACGCTTAAACGCTTTAATACGGGTGTAAGGATTTCCGAAAAATTGCTCGCCGACAATTGCTCGCAGGAAAATTACTCGCCAGGAAAATTGCTCGCGACGAAAATTACTCGCAGGAAAATTGCTCGCGAAGAAAATTGCATGCGATTTTGAAAACACTATTACGAAAATAGTTAATTTTGCAGCCACAAGATGACGCAGTACGTCTGTACCGATTTGAAATATAATTACCGTGATTGTGTGCATTCCGAAGTGTATTTGCTGTAGTGAAGAAAAGAAGATTTAAGTCTCGCTGAATTGTTTTATGCAACTGTGTTAACTCACAGCGTTTTTAAGAAATATTTAATGTAGTTAGGCCTTTGTCAAAAAATCAAATAAAAATCAAATATCAAATAAAATCAAAAGCCATAATTTTGTGTCAATCCGCGTAAATAGTCCAACAATTGGCGGTTTTCGTAATCGGCAACAATTCGTTCCACCCTTTTTTAGTCTCTGTACTTTTTTCTCCCAACTGTTGGAGCATTGCCGGCCATCTAGGACGATACATGGTAAACTTCTTTTACCAGACTAGCAGATTCACGGCTTAAGGCGCAGCCAGCATCGATACCTCCGCTTTGAGATTATGGGATGGCAGCCGCCATAATGATTGGCGTGGGGTACACAATGTTCGAGAAATACTAGCCGACGAGTAGGGAAAAACACGCATGGCTACAGTTACACTGTGATACTCTTTGCAAATTTATCCTAGCACAGGAAAAAAGTTTGCACTAATTTTCCAATAGCTGCTCGATTTTAGAAATTGATTTTTGCATAATTTTTAAGATATACAATGTTTTCACATTTTTGGTAACCCAATACATATTTACGTGAATCGTGAATTACGACAGAAATGATGAATTATGGGATATGAATTCTAGAACGATATAATGTAAACCGCAATATGGTGATCCTACAATATATTTATTTATTTATTTTAATTACAAAATTATTGTAACCCCTTACGAAGAACATGACAGCAATTTCAAATTAAAACAACAATTTCACGAATCTCATTCAGGCGAGAGCAGAGACGAGACAGGCGTGAAAGGGGTACATTAAGCGGCGCCGCCATATTCTTCTTGCCTGATGAGATTCGTAAAATTGTTGTTTTAATCTGAGATTGCTGGTATGCTTTTTATAGTGGGTTACAATAATTTTGTAAATAAAATAAATAAATAAATATATTGTAGGATTGGCCTTTGGAGAATCTCATTAGATCTCGTTCAGACGAGAACTGGAAGTTGGCTGGCGCCATGTTGCGTTGTTGACGTCGGCCAAACGTTGGATGGAAGGCAGATTGCGAAGGTTTGTAAGGCATTGTTTCTAGTACAGTCGCCACCCCCTGCCATACGATGCTCGATTTTTCCGTTGTTTGCGCGCCATGGCTGTTTGCTGTGACGTGCATATCACGTGACTGGGCTAGCCCAATCAGACGGCCAAACAGACGTTGTTCTCGTTCGTCATTGGCTAACTCATGGTGACGTCACGGCAAACAGCCATTGCGCATGGTTTACACTTTGTTCATCCTTCAGTGCCTTGATGAATTTCCATATGGTTGGATGGTACGAACTATGATCAGTTACACGAAAGAACGATGCCAACCTTCACAAGCATTGTTTGTTTTAGGTAGGTCTTGTTGTACCGCATCAAAACAATTCCACATGTGGTGTGCAAAACGGGGAGGACGACGCTTACGGCGATGTGGTCTTCCAATCCATGTATCTTCAAAATAATCTAGCACTGGCTGTGCCTCTGCTGGAAATTCACCAGTCTCACACAATTCTTCAAAACTACTTTCAACATTTTTTTACTGGAACAAATTGCAAGAGATTAAAGACAATCATTCGCATTTTCGAAGCGAATTCAGCATCCGTTTCGTACCGATGTTGTATGCCATTGGATTGGATGTTTCGGTAGACACATTGACAGAAGTGGAAATAACATCCACGATGTGTCACTTCAGGAAAACTGTTACGAAACGCATTTATGGCAGCTGGCTCAAAATCGGTCATGTGATAGTTTCTGGATTTAGAGCTCGTTCCAAATTTTTTAACTCGACTAAAAGAGAATTATAACAGTCTTCACTTTTATGTGGCAAAAGCGCAAACACAGCCGGGATTGTGTTGTTGTTTACAATGGCATGAATGGTGTACAGTTGCTGGAATAGGGGAGGGACGGTTTTAAAAGTATACTGCATACCAATGCACAGATTGTGACAACAGTTGTAAGTTGCGCTGTGTAGAAAAAAATTAGGATTCGATTGTTGCCAGCATTGTTATCGTGCAGAAGAAATTGTTCGCCTTCATTAGTCATTTTAAATTCATACAGAATCAGCAAATCACCATGCTTTAGTGGGCAGCACGGCATTCCATCAGCCCTTTTTCTTATACGTTCCGGATCGTCCTTTTGAAACTATCGTTAGTAAGCATTACTCCTGCAGCAGGTTGTGATAAACCAACGTACGTATACGCATCCGTCATGATGCGGTGTGTTCCGTCATGCGTACTCATAGCGCGGGTTTTTGCTGATGCAACAACTTTTGCTGCCTCAACACGTGCAGCATCACCTACATGATTGTGCTCACCTAAACCATGCGCAATGGCTGTTTGCCGTGACGTCACCATGAGTTAGCCAATGACGAACGAGAACAACTGCTGTTTGGTCGTCTGATTGGACTAGCCCAGACACGTGATGTGCACGTCACAGCAAACAGCCATGGTGCGTGGTATAAACGTGCTACTACATCGTTGTCGAGTGTGTGTATCCGAGCACAGCATTTTATCTTACGGGATTGTTCACATTTCCAGAATACCTTTCTCTCTTCTTTCTTCCTTGTCCTTAATCTACAAGTGTCCAGAGTCTAGTAGCTTGTTTTTCTCCTTTTTCACTCCGTATGAATTCCAGTGGCATCTCGGTAAACTTAAACTAGCAGCTTGGACATACAGATACATTCAGGCGCGATCCACCATATTGATGTGACGTCACTTCTGGTGGTGTCACTTCTTGTAATCATACAAAAATTTTCACATCACATTAATATGCGTCTGCATGTACTGATAGTCTAATGGGTAAGTTGTCTGCATTTTACACCGTTCTTCAATTATCGAGAATGTTTACCCTGGGTTCGATTCTAACTGTAGAAACAATTTTTTTTTTTTTTTTTATTTTCCACGCGAGCAATTTCCCTGAGAGTGATTTTATTTTATTTTTTCCTCTTAAAAACACTGCGAGTTAACACACTTAGGAAAAAACAATTCGAGTAGATTTAAACTTCCAAATAAATCTTCTTTTCTTCACGCCAGCAGATACATTTCAAAAATACACTCAATATAATGTTAATTATATTTCTTCGCGAGCAATTTTCCCACGAGCAATTTTCCTGCGAGTAATTTTCTTTGCAAGCAATTTTCTTGGCGAGCAATTTTCCTGCGAGCAATTGTCGGCGAGCAATTTTCCGACAAGGGGATGTAAGCCTTAAAAAAAAACTTAGCTCTCAAAAGGAGCAGATACAAGAAAAAGACACATATAAGCCACTCACTATCGCTCTATTTTTATACGTGTAAAAGAAGCTCCAGTTTTGTAAAACTTATAAAAATTAGGTGTAAAGAAACAGAACGAACTTAGAAAACGACATGTAAGCCATCAGCGTCGCACTAATGCATGTAAAAAAGTTTCAGCTTATATTTTGGGATGGCAGAGATTCTTTTACTCGTATTAGTTCGACGCTGGTAGTTACTTGTTTTTTTTTTGTGCCTGTTCCTTTAGACCATAACATTTTTTAAGGGTTACACCCGTATTTTATGCGCTTAAACGTTTTTTTAATACTAATATTACCTATTTAGATAATATTGTGTTTAGTGACAAGAATAATGATAAACACATTGCTGAAGATGAAAATAAAACTAATATGAATTGGTATAAAAAAGTCAATAATAATCTAATTATTGAAGAACTCAAAAACATAAATTGGGAATTCTTGAAAAAAGTAAACGATCCAAATGAGATGTATAATAAAATAAACAACATTTTAACAACGATTTACAACAGAAATATTTTTGAAAAAAATAGCAAAAAAAGTAGTAAAAATAATATGAGACAAGAATGGATGAATGAAGTATTAGCCTACTGAAATAAAATAAACGAAAAAAATGATTTTTGGAATACCATTAAAAAAGATAGAAAGAAAACAGATAAAGATAGTGAGATACTTAAATTAGAAAATGAAAGCATAAAAATATGAAAAAAGAAATTGAAAAAGGGTTATGTAAAGCCAAGCAATCTTTTTATAATACATTCTTTAAAAAACATAAAACCGATGGCAAGAAAACATGGCAAAAACTAAATCAAATTCTAGGAAAACAAAATAATAAAAAATGTATTGAAGCACAAATACAACAAAACTTCAAACAAAGTAATTTAAAAGACTTATGTGAAGAATTTTCATTAAATTTTCAAGAATCTGATACTGACAATAGACTGAAAGAGCAGAAATTGAATACTACAAAAAAATAAAAAAATTAGCAAAGGTATCAAATATAAAAAAAAATGTAAATGTAAATAAGACTGTGGAAATTCATGAAGCAAATATTTGTGACGTTATTTCGATTATTAATAACATGAAACCTAAAAAATCTAGTGGACATGATGGGTTCCTTCTTGAACACTTCATTGCCACAAAAGAAAAAACAAGTGAATTTATGGTAATACTAATAAATTGTATTATTAAAACGGAAATATGGCCTGATACACTAAAGAAACAGATAATAAGACCAATTTATAAAAAGTGAGAAAACTCGGATATGAACAACTACACACCAATTTCAGTGATACCCGTGCTTAATAAGATAATTGAAAAATTTTTTGCTATTAGAATTGGAGCGTTCCTTAATAAATACAAAATTTTAAACGAAAATCAATTTGGATATAGAAAAGGCACTGGCACCATCAATGCACTTGAAAAAATCAATAATCAATAATAGACCATCAATAATGATCAATGAATGCTCTTGAAAAAGTAACAAGAGTTTTAAATGATGGAAAATATGTTGGCGCAGTGCTCATTGATTTAAGCAAAGCATTTGACACACTTAAAACAAATATTACACACAAAAACGTCAGATGTGCCGTAAAAGGGGGTTATATGATTGAATTTTCACTTGTTAAAATGTACACGGATAAAAATTGATCATTTTCAATTGAAATAATAAAATGTACAATTGAGAAAATTGCATCTGTTTAAGGGCTATTGTGATTTACGTTTTAAATATATGATTCATAAAGCACAACAGCACTTAAACAGATGCAATTTTCTCAATTGTATATTTTATTATTTCAATTGAAAATGATCAATTTTTATCCGTGTACATTTTAACAAGTGAAAATTCAATCATATAACCCCTTTTTACGGCACACCTGACGTTTTTGTTTGTAATCCGTGTACCTTTTATACGGCTATGGCGTCGCACAACAAAGGTTTCTGCATGCTGTTTATTGTTGCTGGCCACTTTGAAACAATTCAAGTCAGCTTTGAAAGCCTGCATCTGCGAAATAAATACGCAATTCTATCGTTTTTAGGCCTCGAAATTAACAAGGCAGCTTAGTTTGGTTTAAAAATATATGCGTTTAGCTGAAACAATAATTCTTTCGAATGATTTATTCAAGGCCTTGGCCCTCGGCCGTACGCCTTTTCCAAACTACACCACGAAAACCTTATCCTACCACACTCCACCATAAACAGCCACTAAAGGAAAGTTTCACCAGGCACAAACTACCATCTCTTGGTCACCAGAATTAACACTAAGCACTGCACTGCAATTCTTTCAAAGGGTTTCAAAGGGTTTAACGAGCGTTAACCACTCCTGGTCATCTGCCCGAAGCCCTAAGGCCCTATGGCTGCAACAGCCAGATTCCCAGGTGGTCACCAGGGCCGTAGCTACCGGGGGGGGGGGGCAGGGGGGGCAATTGCCCCCCCAAAAATTTTCGAGGGGGTGTAAAAACGATACTTGGAATAACGTAAAAAGTATGACTTTCCTTTCCTTCTTCAAAAATGTTTTTTTTTTAATGGCGTGTCCATTATTATGTATACCACACAACGGTTTTGGCAGAATGTTGAATAAATTTTCGGCTTAATTTAAACTGCAAACGCAGCCAATACAGCCAACCAACCAAGACAGCTACGACTAATAGGGACGGTAGATGCATCTACTTTCAGGGACGGTAGATAGAGCTGTGCAGCGAAGCCCAACCTAGAGCCATGGCGATGGAGCTCAAGCATCGTCGTATCTTGGACTAGCATGCTATCCACTACATGGTTGTATTAACCTGAAATCCTGCTTTGGTTTTAGCTACCATCCTAGCTGAAAGCAGCGGTGACATGTTTTCTCTTTTGGAGGACAGCACTAGAAAATAACGGTGCAAAAACTACCGAAAACTAATCTGCGTCTTCACGCGGAAAAAAAGTATGAATCCATTTCTGTCCCGCTTTTTGGGAGAGGGTTGTTGTGATGGCGGCAGTTACACGATTTTTATAAGGAAAACTAGGATTTCCGATTACTTGTTTATAAGTCTGGGAACTTAACATTATTGTACCGAATTTGAAGTCGTTTTGCAGGTATGAGACCGATCTTGGAGAAGTCGTTGGTGGCAAGCGTCTCACCCCCCCCCCTCTCTCTTTCCTCCACTTCCAAGACTCGCACGCACGCAACACGACATTGTCCTGAATCAATAAGGTTCAAATCTAGATTCGAAGTTGGCTACAAACGACGAAATGATTAAACCCTCAGGCTGGAAAGAATTATTTTGTAACTTACAGCTGGATTAAAAGTGATGGTCAGCCTACATTTTTTTTTTAGCAGCCACCTGCTAAAGCACATTTCGTGTAATTGTCTTTCTTACGAAAGACTTACCCGTAAATAACCCAGCAAAATAGTTCTTTGTTTCAGACCTTTGTTGATGCCTATATTTAGAGTTAAAATTTAAAAACCAACAAAGAAACTGATTGTTCCAATGAAGCATTTTCAAGCGGAATAATTCACAAACTACCGTACTTTAATCCTATACTGCATCACGCATACCTGATCGGCTTTAAATAGGCCTACTTAAAGAAATAATTTACACAAGGTTGATCAGACAATACCGGAAAACGTTAACAAACCTTAGTGATTTCACCGCACAAAAATAAAATAAAAGAAAATGAAAGTGTTTTTTTCCTGCACAATCAGCAAAAATTTGAGCAAACAAAAAAATAAAACAAACAAATTCTAGCCTAATTTCTCCTTGGTTTAATAGGCATGAAAATTAGTGTGCAATATGATTCTAAACAGTCTTGCCATAGACAAGAAATCAAAATTGCTCTTGTTACTACACGCATTATTCTGTAGTCGCTAGAAAGCAAGTATTTTTCATATATCTCTTCGCACGTTCGTGGCCTTTAGGTTACAACTCGGAACGGTTGAACCAGTTCTAAGTCATGATGGAACTGAAGCCAGGGTCAACCCCCGGTAATGTATTGATTCGAGCGCCTGGCATAGCTAATACGCTGAAAGTCCTGGGTTCGCGTCCCAGTCGGACCATTTTTTCCCTTTCTTTTCCAGACCAAAAAAGCTCACGAGGCCTGTCTTGATGCTGACTGTGCGCTTCGTAAACTATCTAGCAAAAACTATCGACTTTTGATTTAATTTTCAAAAAAAAGTCAAAAACAATTGTGAAATGGCATATGGAGCCCTTCCTTTTTAGGGTAATCTTTGTCCTCTTCAGTTTCCTACCACCTACAATCTACTACTGAAGCGAAGTAAAGAAGGACTCGTAATATCCCCTCACGTGTTCCATCTCTCGTCCTGGATTGCGACTCCATGCTACCAAATATGAAACGACTGGTCCGAAATATTTTTGGCATTGAAAATGCGATTTGTATCGGTTTTATAGAAACACTAGTTGTGCCCGTGCGCATGTTGCGGCCCCTCCCCCTCCCCCGGCTCCCTCCATGTTTGGTTTTAAAGTTATCAAACCGAAGACCGACCAAGTGAATGGCTCCCACATATGCCCTCTCCCCCACAATTACGTTAACCCCTAATCCCCACATTCCTGCCCCCTCCTCCGATTCGCATACGTGTCGCCCATACACGCTTGCCCGTCTCCTCCTCCCCGAAAACGTCACCCCGTGACATTCTCTCTTTGGTGCAGCCCCGGAAAAGTCGCTGGCGTGTGTTTGACTGAAGGCTAAAAAAAAACTATCACTGAGAAATCCAGCATTCAGTAAGCAAGTAATCCCATGTTTAAGTTAATCCTTTGAAACAATTCACTTCGGTACCGCACATTGCCCCCCACACGGACTTGCCCTGGCACGCTCTCCCGCACCCCCCGAAAACGCCTCCCCGTGACATTTCCCCTTTGGTGCAGCCCCGGAAAAGTCGCATGCATATGTTTGACTGAAGGCTAAAAAAAAACCGAGAAATCCAGTATTCAGTAAGCAAGTTATCACATGTCTAAGTAAATCCTTTGAAACAATTCACCTCTTAATGTGAAGGCAAACCAAGCAGTGCTACATAAAAAAAAAA
>JAHWFP010156810.1:0-14118 GCA_023313725.1 Lithobius niger
AGTTTCTTATTTGCCAAAACATATTAACCTGATAATTTTAGCATTACATTGTCCTCAATGGAATGTTCCCTGGAGGTTTTTCGGTTGCGTTATCTGCCTGCTTGCATGCTCCCACTGCGCCTGCGCGACGCAGTCCTCTATATAAAGCGGCATCATGGCCGACGTCGGCATTCATTTTCCTCCACGAGGTTCTTCGCACCACGTCGATCTCTGTAATTTGGACTTTCGCTTTCGCGACAATAGCATGGCTACGACCGAAGATTCTGCTGCCCATTCCCCCTTCCCTTCGCGACCACTGGCCGACCGGTCATGACCGGGATGGTTATATCGCGAATGAAGAGGACGATTCGCCGCTCCAAGACGGACAACGCACCGCCTGAGCTCGCAGCCCTCGAGGAAAACCTCCGACAAGCCAAGGTGCTCGTCCGGGAAGCAAAAAGGAAGCTACGAGACGCCTCGTCTCTCCGGAAAATCTCCAGCGCTAAATCACCCATCGACCTTTCATCGAAGTCGTCTCGCCGTGACTCGCAGCGAGGCTCACATCCTAGTCGACTCAGTTTTCCGCCAGCACGCAAGATCACATCCTGTGCCGCCCCCCCCCCCCTTGCTCCTCATCAGCGAAAAGAGCTGATACTCGCGAATGGATCGCTTCAACGGCAAGCCACGACAGCCGTAAATGCCAGTCGCTCGCCCCTCCACCTAGTACCAAGCAACGTAGAACTTGCACCCCCACCAGCCGTTGCGACACCTGCTTTCACGACAAAAAAAGGTCGCGACTCTATCCACTCCCGCCAAGCATATCCAGTTCACCGATGAGAACCCGGAAGACCCTGCTATTCCCTTCGCTTCTCTACTCAAGACAGTAGAAGAAACGTTTCCTAACTGCTTTCTGTATAAACCATCACAGTCTGCTGATGCTCCAGTCATCAACCGTGGTCTCAAGACAGGTTTCGGATTTGCCCTTCGCGACAAAGATACCAAACCACGCAACCTTTTGGGACAGTCGACAACGCTTCTCACCTGCCTCCTCTGGAAAGGCGGCTTCCTGGTGCGCAAAGGCGAACCTCTACAACTTGACACAGAACCGCCTGCACCACGCTCCGGCCGCGAAACATGTTTCTTCCGGACCTTTGGTGATGGTTCGACAAACTCAAAAATTTCGACACCTGCCCGGAGTGTTAATTCCTCTGCAGCGAAGTCAAGCTGCACTTCGGCTCTGCGCTCTCCATTCCGACACGCATCGAGGTACCCTCTTGCGTCCTTTTTGACAACGACAAGTGCCTACGCATAAGCCTTCCCGCCGCCTCACAGGCTGACGTATTTAACACAGCATTCAACGCTTTATACGAAAAGCTCACCGAGGACGCCAGCCCAACCTTTCATCCCTCACCACACAGCTCTTTCAGAAAGCAAGCTTCGCCACATATCATTCACTCAACTGGGCAACTCGAGTCTTATTTAACAACGTTTCTGTTAAGTGAAGCAGCCCTCAAAACAGCCAACAATTTAAGCGAGTCAACCAGCCACCGTCTCAGGAACCAGCCGCTTCACGAGTCGGACACTCTTCCGGGGTCTGATCCCATCCCTAGCTACCCCACCTAGACATATGAAAACCCAAGCCCTTCCGGCAAGACAAATCCTTTCGCACCAACAAGTCCAAATACCAGACTCCATCAGAAGATTGGAACAAACTATCCAACCCTTCAAGGTCACCACGGAAAGGCAACCCAAACAACCAGAAGAACCAGCCCTTTCGTCCTGACCAACGCGGACGCCCCCGCAACAACCAAAGAACACAACAGAAGCGGACCACAACTCCCGACCGCCGCAGCAGTCACTCATCTCCCGGCGGCCACAGTTCCCAATGGAAACTCTGACTACCTCAAACTCTCCTGCATCCCGGTCGGCGCAAGACTCCGCCAGTTCTACTCGGCATGGAAGAAAATAACCCACAATTCCGAAATCATTTCAATAATCAAAAAGGGCTTTCGTCCAACGTTCCTTTCGCCACCTCCACTTGCAAATTCCCTTCCACGGGGCTTCACGTCCCCGGTCTCCGCTCCCCTTTCAGACGAAATCAATCTCCTTGTTGCGAAAGGAGCGATCATCCTATGCCACAACCCGGGACCGGGCTTCTACAGCACCATCTTCACCCGGCCAAAGAAAACAGTAGGCCTACAGCTCATTTTCAACGTGAAACCACTGAACCAATTCATCGACAACCACATTTCAAAATGGCAACACTAGAGACCATCCGCCAATCCTTCAGACAATACGACTGGACTGTCTCCTTATACCTAGAGGATGCTTACCTGCACATACCTCTCCACCCATCCTCGACAAAATACTTCCGCTTCATCTACAACGACCAGGTCTTCGAATTCCGCTGTCTACCCTTCGGCTTGAACGCTGCACCAAGAATCTTCACCATGGTTTTAAAACTAATTCTCAGCCACCTACATCAAAATCAAATCCAGGCCAGCGCATACCTAGACGACTGGGCTCTTCACGATCACGACCCCACCCGCCTCGAGCGAAATGGGGACAAAACAATTCTGCTCCTGAGCCAACTGGGTTTCGGCGTGAGCCAATCCAAGTCACGCCTCACTCCCCCAAAACTCTTCACCTTCCTAGGCGCCTCATTCAATCTGTCATCAGCCACAATCTCTCCATCTCTTGAAAGAGTACAAGACCTCCTTCATCACATCCGTCGCTTTCAACACCAGACGACCTTCTCCGTTCGGGAATTAAACTCTCTCATCGTGAAAATTGATTCAATGGCGAACCTGATTCCATACGGTCGTTGGATGACAAAACCCTTCCACCACCATCGCATCGACCATTGGTCAAACCCATTTCTCAACCCAGACCAACAGTTCCCTTTTCACGAAGACTTCCCTCAAGAAAGTCTCCTCTGGTGGTCAGATGTGACAAACCTAACCAAGTCAACACCACTTCACGAACCAACCCCCAGCCAACTCATCTTCACCGATGCATCGAACCATGGCTGGGGAGCCCATATGAACAACCTGAAAATTTCAGGTTCCTGGGAGGAAGACAAAGGTCATCACATCAACTTCCTCGAACTTCGAGCAATCCAACTGGCCCTGCAGCATTTCCTTCCACACATCAGAAACCAAGTCATCCAAGTCCAGGCAGACAACACGACAGCCTTGGCCTACATACGGAAAGAAGGAGGAACCAAATCCAGACTACTCCACAACCTGACCTCCGAGATCCTCAACCTTTGCATCACGAACAACATCACTCTGCTTCCCCTTCACGTTCCAGGGAACAGGAACGCCATAGCAGACTAGCTACCTCGCCGCTCACCCCCAACAGGGGAATGGTGCCTCAAGGAATCCATCTGCGAATATCTCTTCTTGACGTGGGGAACACCGATGTTAGACCTATTCGCCACGAGGCACAATGCCAGACTTCCCCTTTACATCAACCCGATAACGGACGAACAAGCAATGGCAACCGACGCATTAACATACCCATGGCACAACCTATATGCCTACCTATTTCCTCCATTGAAACTCTTTCCACAAGTTCTACAAAAAGCCGAGGAAAGCCAAAGCTTATCCTTCTCATAGCCCCCTTTTGGCCGTCAGCACCATGGTTTCCACACCTACTGTCTCTACTATTCGACTTCTCAAGAAGCCTCCATCTTCAACCAGATCTTCTGTCTCAACAAAAGGGCACAAAACTACACCCAAACCTAGCAAACCTAAATCTTCACGCGTGGCTACTATCATCAAACTCCTCAAAAAGGCGGGAATTCATAAAGATGACGCCTTCTGAATCGCCTCGAAGGCCAAAAGAAACTCAACCAACAAAATGTACGACAGTCACTGGTCCAAATGGTTTCATTGGTGCCACGCAAGGGAAATTAATCCAACAATCCCTCTCTGCCAGAATTACTATGATTCTTCACTGACCTTTTCGACATCTAAAAACTCAAAGGCTCAACGATCCTGGTCTACCGTTCAGCACTAAATTCAGTCTTCAAAGCAGCAGACAAAACCAACCTCCTCGAAGACTATCGGAATTCTTCACTTCTCCGCTCATTCGAAAATGACCGCCCTTCAACAAGAAGACTGGCTACCGATTGGGATTTATCAATTGTGCTCCAATCCCTAATAGAAGCACCTTATAAACCAATGCAAGACTGTTCTCTGCACCTCCTAACCAGGAAAACCGTCTTCCTCGTAACACTCGCAGCAAGCGCTCGCTGTTCTGAAATTCAAGCACTTTCCACAGACCCTGCTTTCTGCATCTTTGGTCCAAACTTCACGTCTGTTACACTACACCTTAGAACAGATTTCCGAGCAAAAACTCAAAAACCATCTGAACCGCCGAAACCCATCACGTTCCCAGCTCTCTCCAATCTAACAGGAGACGAACCTGAACGCCTACTCTGCCCGATTCGTGCACTCCGATTCTACCTCACCCGCACCCAACATGACATCCGCAGAGGCAGAAACCAACTCTTCCTCCCAGTAGATCTCCAAACAGGTGAAGCTTCGTCAGCAATGATCTCACACTGGATCAGGAAAACCATTGATGCCCCTTACGACAAGGCAAACCTGAGCAGGGAAAGAGCAACAGCACATGAGGTCAGAGCAATTTCCACGTCGTGGCCACACCATAACGCCACCCCACTAGAAGAGATTCTACAGGCAGCCTCCTGGCATCACTCTACGACATTCACCTCCCACTACCTGAGGAACATGTCAAGAGAAGGAGGACTACACCGGCTAGGACCAATTATCGCAGCCAGAACTGTGGTCAAGCCCCCTTAAGCACAATCAGAACGAAACGGAAGGAAGCCATCCCAGATGGAAGCAAGTCACCCACAGAGGGAGGCAAACCACCCATATTAGTAAGCAAGCCACCCATAGAAGGAAGCAAGACCCCTCATACACGACGGTCCTTTTCAGGGCCACCAAACCCTACGAAAGAGAACCAAACTCCTGTTTTCATCACTTGTTCTGAATAAAGTGCGAAATTATCAAATTTTTTGGGGGAAGCCTGCTTGCATCCCGGGGCGCCCCGTCAGATCGGTGCCCGCCACCACGTTTGACGAGGTCAGTTGATAACGCTAAAATTATCAGGTTAATATGTTTTGGCAAATAAGAAAGAACATTTTGCCGGCCATCAGCCTGACCGGCTAAAAATGGTTTCTTTTTGCGTAAAACATACTTAACCAAAGGCCCGCCCTACCTGCTCTCTCGAGTCACCACCTGACAGATGAGAGGAAAATAAATGCTGACATTGGCCAGATGCCGCTTTATACAGAGGAGGACTGTGTCGTGCAGGAGCAGTGAGAGCATGCAAGCAGGCGGATACATGCAACCGAAAAACCTCCAGGGAACATTCCGTTGAGGACAGTGTAATGCTAAAATTATCAGGTTAAGTATGTTTTAGGCAAAAAGAAACCATTTTTAGCCGGCCAGGCTGAGGGTACTGGTAGCTTTACAGAAACATAAAATGAAAATGGAAAATTTGCAGTCCATCTTCTGCCATGATTTAAAGGGACTCATTAGGCCTATTGTTTGCTCTGCTGTGCAGCAATTATCCCTATCAAGAGGGGTGCAAGGGGAAAATTATTGACACCAAAACAGGGGTTTAACAATTGTGGGTCGAAAGTCCCTACTCCCCCCCCCTCCAAAAAATGACAAAATATAGCCTATATTTTTTTTGAAAGGGCTGGGGAGATGATGGCTTCTACAGTCTACGCTTCAATAAACTAAGTATGCTTTAAGGTTGTAGTGTACAAGTTTAAACACAGAGGAAAATTTTTTTTTTTTTTAATTTCATCGTAAAAGTTGGGAACCAGTCTTCTAATTTCGTGGCTCCAGGGCCCAGGTGCTTTGCACCCTCTGCACCCCCCCCCTTCCCCCCCCCCCACATACACACACTCTCACACAATTGCTGCATTGTTGGCCAGTAGTAAAGGTTTTTCACGGGGAGCTGGGCATTGTCGGTAACGAAAGTGAGGCCAAAACTTGTGTTCCCTCTCCTAAACTGCATAGGAGAAAAAATGTTCTACTCTAGTTCCCTAAGCAATTAAACAACGCAAACCTCAAAGATCTTGTGGTACTAAAGTTCGTCTAGAGTTAATTTTCGACAAACATAATGAAGGTCGTCTGTCTTCTTCAGGCACTACTTGAATTTGGGGTTTTTTTTAGGCTACATCAGCCTAAACCTTTTGTGGATGTTTTGAATTTCGAAGTTACAGCTCGTGACGGATCTCGAGTGGCAGGAGTGGAGCAGAGCTAATGATGGCTCTCCACATGCTGCTGAGCAACTCTTGGAATTCGGGATTGCTGACGGTTGGCCATTCTGGGGTGGGGGTGAATGTTCATGCACAGAAAATAAGAGTTTTTGCGGGTGTTAGACTTAAACGGTAACGGATTCAAGAGCCCTCAGGTAGTTATCCCTGCTAGAATTCGACACATGGTGGTGGCCCAGTTCCAGTCTGCAATGCTCTGTGTAAGCTTGCTGGGCTGCTATTCCGTTGGCTGGGTCGAGAGCTCTTGTGGAGGTGATGTAATCCTGCAAGTGGATGTTAATACCCCGCCAGGTCTCTCCAACGTAGATTGCATTGCCGTCACAAATTTTGTATACACCGTATTGATTGTGGCGGCAGAATGGGTCGGCAGCTTGATCATATCTCCTCCACAAGAGCCAACGAAACAGCAGACCACCAAGTTTCGACACACCATCTCACAGACTGGAACCAGGCCACCACCATGCTTGTGTCGAATGCTGACAGAGATAACCACCTGAGGGCTCTTGAATCCATTTGGCATTTACATCCAACACCTGCAAAACTAGGATGTTTCGGTCCCGATCATGATCATTCAACCCCCACCACCAGCCATCTCGTCTGCCACAAATTCCAAGAGCTGCTAACGGCAAGGGTGGCAACCTCGACATTCGAAACATCCACTAAAGGAAAGGTCCTTGAACAGACTCAAAAAACTGCCAAGTCAAGTAGTACCTGAAGAATACCGGTACAATCTTCGTATGTTTGTCGAAATTAGTTGCTACTAAAACTTTGAATTGAATTTACATAGCATACTAGCCTGAATATGATACGGTATTTTTTTCCGAGTTGTACCATTAACACTGCATCTTCGTCCTATATCCGTGTCCAAATACATAACCCAGCCAAATTTTGACCGATTTTGAATACATCATTCGAATCTTTTTTCGAGAACTATCCATTGGTTATACGCAAACACATGATACTGTGAGAGCAGAGAGTTAGAAAATTTACAGCACGAAATCAATCAATTTCGAAAATTTTCGACAGCTTTTGTTGGTGGTAGATGACAACTTCTCCAAACTGTCTTCGTCAGCCTTAGTTTGAAAAGCACCGAAGTTTTTCAAACTAAGCTTGATGTAAACAGTCGGGAGAAGTTTCCATCTACCTCCAACAAAAGCTGTCGAAAATTTGTGAACTTGACTGATTTCTGTGTTGTGAGATTGAGAGTTGCTGGCATTTTGAATTTTTCGAATCTATCCATTGGTGGAAAAAATGCAACCATCGTACTTTGAATACTCAATATCCACGGGAGAAATTAATTGTGTTGACCCTCAAACTCAAAGTGAAAAATACTCGTCAGTATTTTGCGAATTTTCGATACGCATTTTGTCCGTACAGGCGTAATATGATGCTTCTCTCTTCTTCAGGCTTGTTTTAATGTGCTTTCTTCTGTTATTTACATGGGCTTGACACACATTAAGGGCTACGAGCCCCGCATTTTTTAAAAATATTCCTCGACCAGCTAGCACAGCAGCGATGTATATATAAGAAGAACGTACGTTAAAACAAGCCTGAAGAAGATAGGGGCACCATATTTTTACATCCACCTATATGGACAAAATGCCTATCGAAAATTCGCAAAATACTGACGAGTATTTTTGAGTTTTGAGCGTCAACACAATTTTTCCCGTGAATCTGTTGGTGCCAATGAGAAGTCAGTAGCTCAAGTAGTATAGGCGAAAATTAACTTTTTGACGTACCGGCCAGTGGCCAGCAGATGACAAAAGTTCAGTCGCCCCCTCTACCCCTTCCCAGTCACAAAAATTCCACGTTTGTTTGTTTTTTTTTTGGGGGGGGGCTAGGTCCAATTTTTAAATTGATTAGGCTACATGCCCCAGCTGCAGTGAAACACTGGTTATCAGCAGCCATAGGCCTCTTTCTTGCCGAATCTGAAGAGAAAATGTACATCTTTTTGACGGTAGTAATTTTTAATTTCATTCATCTTTAGTAGATTTTTTGCTATCAAAAGTGGGAAGCTCTTAAATCCAGTCATGATTGTCATGACAACTGGCCAAAGTGGCCACTGGTGCTAAATTTTTAGACGCCAAATGACAGACAGCATTTAATCGCCAGCTGGATGGTGGCCGGTGCTAATTTTCCCCTATATCAACTATATCAAGTAGTTTTGAATTATTTAGCAAAAACTAAAATGGGACCTTAAAAATTGTTAACGGAGTCCACAACAACAAAAAAACCTGTAATGACGATTAAATGTGATTCTGAATCGACATTGTCTGAAATATCCTACGGGGTCTGGTACCAGCCATATTGGTAATAGAGGCACTGGCAGAAACTTGGGTGAACGTCGCCCACCTTATAGCCTAATCGTGCCCATTTATTTTTGTTGAATTTATGAGCCCAAAATGGTAATACGCTTTATATTGAGACTCCTTATAATCGGGCCAGTGCGGTATTATTTTGCATTAATGGCTTCTCAAATCAAAGTACAACACCGCATACTATGTTCATTCTAGTTCCCTATCGTCCAGTGGCGACACGTTTGAAAAGCAGCCGGAATGTAACCCTAAAAAAATATACTGTAATTGCTGTTAACATGTAAAGGAAAGAGAAAAACAAGCCAAACGGGAAGAGTTGTCATATCGATAAATGATTTGAGGACAGAATGGGTTGCCAGTTAGAATCAGTCATGCCACTCCGATGAAACTTAAAGAGTTTAAAGGTGGTATACTGTACTAAGTTTTTTCTGGTGTACGTTTTCTGCTGTTTGGCTTGTTTTCCTCTTGTGGATACCGCCTATTGTTTAGCCATGTTTATATAGGGGAAAATTAGCACCGGCCACCAGCCAGCTGGCGATTAAATGCTGTCATTTGGCGACTAAAAATTTAGCACCAGCGGCCACTTTGGCCAGTTTTCATGACAATCATGACTGGATTCAAGAGCTTCCCACTTTTGATAGCAAAAATCTACTAAAGATGAATGAAATTAAAAATTACTACCGTCAAAAAGATGTACATTTTCTCTTCAGATTCGACAAGAAAGAGGCCTATGGCTGCTGATAACCAGTGTTTCACTGCAGCTGGGGCATATAGCCTAATCAATTTAAAAATTAGGCCTAGCCCCCCCCCCAAAAAAAAAAAATGTGGAAGTTTTTGTGACTGGGAAGGGGTGGAGGGGGCGACTGAACTTTTGTCATCTGCTGGCCACTGGCCGGTACGTCAAAAAGTTAATTTTCGCCTATACATGTTT
This sequence comes from Lithobius niger, assembly GCA_023313725.1. Lineage (NCBI taxonomy): Eukaryota > Metazoa > Arthropoda > Chilopoda > Lithobiomorpha > Lithobiidae > Lithobius > Lithobius niger. The sequence continues at coordinate 9,548 of JAHWFP010156810.1, forward strand.
AGCCTGGCAGGTAGAAAAAACTACATTTCCGAATAAAAAAAAAGAGATCCCAACATAGCCTACAATCTGAATTAAAAACCAGCACTTATTTAGTATCGGAAGTGTCGTGGTCAGACAAGCCTGCATCATCCCCCTCGAGACCATTTTCTGATGTGACTGTGAGACAATCCCCTTACCAGTCGGTATATTAAAAAAATTCATCTAGGATAGCATTGTTGGGCCACTGCCTCTTAGTTGTAGATGTAAAGTTGTAAGTGCACCAATAACAAGCAGTGGTAAACTTATGGGCCTCTTTGAGACTCTCACCATGAGCATGAAATCCTTATATCGAAGCCTGCTTGAGATGTAGCTTCTAAATTTCCATTGCCCATTTGAACACTGCACCTATATGGTTAGACCTAGCCTACACATATTTATTATTTTGAGAAAGAAATTCCTCGTGGTAATGTGTGTTATGATTATTTTTTTGCAGAACCCATCCGAAAGATTTGGAAAAACAGCAAGAGATGTTACACGCTGACAAGCTCGTGCAGTCTTCTAGGTGTGCTACGAAATCCAGCAAACATTGACTGAAAACATATCCTCGCATGCCCATCGTTCAAATATAAATGACCTGTTTGAAACTTTTGGACAGAGGGATGGCAGAAATTCCAGATTATGTCTTATGGCAGGTAGGTCACACTACAGTTAGTGATATATGCTAACTTAAAATATGTTTCTAGTTGCCGGGGAAGGAAAAATACACTACCTGTAAATTTCTTGCATTCAGTTCCTCAGTGATTGTTGCCCTGGAGGAGATAAAAACTTAGGTACGCCCAGTTTGCACACCCACTGCGCATGCGTAGCATAGCCTCCTATAAATGGCGCATGGACAAGCCAGCTGTTATCTCTTTTCCTCAATGGAGTAAAAAGCACGGTAATAGATTATGTGAAGGCAAACCAAGCAGTGCTACATAAATACACAAACAACGTTTCGAAAAATATCAATTTTCGACTTTAGGTGAGCAATAAAATTAAAGCATGGCAAAAGCCACTAAGTCAACCTATATTAAAAGCATAAAACAGTCATTTAGAACAGATAAAAAACCCACCAATTTCTCCCCTCAAAAGAGGCAGAATTGGCAGCCGAAAAGCAACGACCCACCTGCTCCGTTGGGTTGCCACGTCGCAGGCAAGGTGTATGCAAATCGGGGTCACGTGTTGCGATGCATTCGTTATGTGGGTCTTAAAATATGCCTGTCAAAAGAGTCGAGTTTAAGTGTTTTAATTACATGGAAATATTCTTTTAGAAATTTATTATCAGGCACCAAGTGGTTATGTACAGGTGGTGTATGTGTATGAATGGCCAACGTTTCTAGATTGATGCGTGCCCTGGTGTATTTTTCTCGAAACAAGATTTGGACGTTGTCCAAGTCGGGGGTGTGGCCTGTTGCGTATTTGTCTGGCGACTTGCCTGTTGAAAGGCACGAAAGAATTTGATTCGACTTTTAATTTGAAATTTGATTTATGGGATGCCATACGTTCCTTAGTTTTTGAAGGGATTGTCCTACACATGTAGTAGTACAGGTTGGCTCCGTACAGGGAATTCGATAAACAGTACTGCGTGTGGAAAGCATGTCGTCTGATTTGTTATTGTTTTTATTTCCATGGTGCATGGTTAGCTGCTTAATATTTTGGTGGCTGTTCGAAACAAGTCGGATGTTATTCATGTTAAGTTTCATCTTAAGGGCTTCAGAGAGATGCCTTTGATGCCTAAGATGCCATTGCTCTGCCTTACTTCAAAGGCATCTCTGAAGCCCTTAAGAAGAAACTTAACATCAATAACATCCGACTTGTTTCAAACAGCTACCAAAATATTAGCAGCTAACCATGCACCATGGAAATAAAAACAATAACAAATCAGACGACATGCTTTCCACACGCAATACTGTTTATCGAATTCCCTGTACGGATCCAACCTGTACTGCTACATATGTAGGACAATCCCTTCAAAAACTTAAGGAACGTATGGCATCCCATAAATCAAATTTCAAATTAAAAGTCGAATCAAATTCTTTCGTGCCTTTCAACAGGCAAGTCGCCAGACAAATACGCAACAGGCCACACCCCCGACTTGGACAACGTCCAAATCTTGTTCCGAGAAAAATACACCAGGGCACGCATCAATCTAGAAACGTTGGCCATTCATACACATACACCACCTGTACATAACCACTTGGTGCCTGATAATAAATTTCTAAAAGAATATTTCCATGTAATTAAAACACTTAAACTCGACTCTTTTGACAGGCATATTTTAAGACCCACATAACGAATGCATCGCAACACGTGACCCCGATTTGCATACACCTTGCCTGCGACGTGGCAACCCAACGGAGCAGGTGGGTCGTTGCTTTTTGGCTGCCAATTCTGCCTCTTTTGAGGGAAGAAATTGGTGGGTTTTTTATCAGTTTTAAATGACTGTTTTATGCTTTTAATATAGGTTGACTTAATGGCTTTTGCCATGCTTTAATTTTATTGCTAACCTGAAGACGAAAATTGATATTTCTCGAAACGTTGTTTGTGTATTTATGTAGCACTGCTTGGTTTGCCTTCACATAATCTCTTTTCCTCCATGCAACCGTCTCGGTCGCTCGCTCCTGTTACCCGCCATCTTGTTTTCGTTCATCGTTCGTCGATCTTTATCGTACCGTGTGTCTTCCCGCTCGCCGTCTGTTTCCTTTTGCGGGGGGTTGACCCTCCTGAATGTTCTTGGTGTCGGCGGCCACTTACGGTCCGGCACTTACTTGTTGATTGTCGCCATCTTGATGGTGTTCGTCGTCGGTTCCATCTTCCGCGTGACATTGCGCGTCAATTGGGCGATAAGTCCCTCCTCCTGTCCGGTGTTTTTCAATTTTTGCAGGAGGTACAGATGTATGACAAGATTTAGATTAGGGGTTTGAATAATATCTCTGTAATGTGTGGTGCAGTGGCAACCCGGACCACTGCACTGTGACTGAGGTTGGCGCTAATGACCAAGCTGTCGACGCGCCATTAAGCCTCAATTCCCCCCCCCCTCGCCGTCTGTCGGCCCCTTAACGCTCATCGTATAGTCCGTCATTCCCGCAGCACATCGTTCGGTTCCCGTTCGTCGTTCCCGTTCGCTGGACCCGCCGCTACATGATGAAGTCTTCGTCGTTCCCGTTCGCAAGACCCACCGCTACATGAAGAATTCTTCCGTTCACGTTCGTTCACCGACCATCCCTACATAGAATCGGTTCGTTCGTTGTTGGTCTTCTATCGACAAAAGATTCTCTTACTATAAGAGAACCGGTCCGTCCATCCGTCCGTCCGTGGCATCGTTCGTCACCGTTCACTGCACCGTTTGCCCCGCAATCAACGCCATACATGCTGCTGTCTAGGGCTCCCTGTCTTCTACGCTCCTCTCATTTCCAGACGTCCTAACCGAACATAGACCTTCATCATTCTGTTCGTCCACACTCAGAAGCATGCGATGCACTCACCTTGTGACAAGCACCCTCTGCTGAGATGCCTCTTCCGTCGCTGGTCCGGCCACCGTTCATGCCCTGCCGTCACGGTCATACGCTCCTGTTGTCTGCCATTCTCTTCTCGTTCGTCGTTCATCGATCTTTGAAACTTATCGCTCCGTTTGGCGTTCTGGTTCGCCGTTCTTGATCCCTGAAGAATTCAGAGCGTCATTCGTCGTTCACGTCCGTTATTGGCCGATCTTCGATGCTCATCACGCCGTTCGTCGTTCTCGCGCCGTTCCCGTTCATCATCGTGAGGCTCATCGTCTCGTTCGATGTTCCATTCGCCATTCGACATTTTCTGAAGCCTAAAGTCCCGTTTGTCGTTCCTGTTCACCATACGTCTATCCCGAAGACCCGCTTCCTTCGGTCCCGATCCACCGTTCACCATCTGAGACCCATCACCTCATTCGGCGTTCCTCGTACGTTGTTCCTGCTCCCGTTTGTTATTCTGTAGACTCATGATCTCGTTCGTCGTTCCCGTTCGTCGTTCGTCGGTCCTTGAGGCTCATCGGCTTATTCGTCGTTCCGGCTTGCCGTCTGCGGTTCATCAATCCTTGAGGCTCGTCATCCCGTTCGTCGTTCCATTCGCCGTTCGTCAATCTGAAGGGTCGTTATCTCGCTCGTCGTTCCCGTTCGCCGTTCGTCAATCCTTGAGGCTCATTGTCTCTTCGTCATTCCCGTTCGCCATTCGTCAATCCTTGAGACTCATCACTTCGTTGTTCCCATTCGTCATTCGCCGATGTTGAAGCTCACGGCATTGCTCATCGTATCCAGTTCAGCCACTCGTCACCTCACGCAGTCTTGGTTCCTCTCGACTCTCATCATCAACAAGCCTTGCTCGTTCCCCTAACTAGTCGATTGATGTCATCTCTCTCCATGCTCCTGTGGCAGCCTGTTCTCCATTCAAGTCCGTTCACATCTGTGCTCCCGTTCATCGTTCGCTACTCAGGACCTTCACACTCAGCGTCCGCTCACCGTTCGCTGTCCTGTTCGTCATTCACCAACCAGTCCGTTCGCTGTCCAAGCACATTTGCACCCTCA
>JAHWFP010156819.1:0-10706 GCA_023313725.1 Lithobius niger
GCATTCTTGGGGAAGTTTGTTTGTTGAGCAGGAAAGCATTCTTGGGGAAGTTTGTTTGTTGAGCAGGAAAGCATTCTTGGGGGAGTTTGTTGAGCAGGAAAGCATTTTTGGGGAAGTTTGTTGAACAGGAAAGCATTCTTGAGCAGGAAAGTATTCTTGGGGGAGTTTGTTGAGCAGGAAAGCATTCTTGGGGGAAGTTTGTTATGACTGTAAGCATTCTTGGAGTTTTCAACTGAAAAGTAGTTATTTACCACCCTTACCAACAGATCTACCAAGAATTGAGCTGCTGGTAAGGGTGGTAAGTAACTAGTCAGTTCCTTTTCTCTTCCATGAGGGTTGCTAATATGTTATTTTATAAATGGCCGGTTAGTTACACAATGGTGTTTGGCTAGTTAGGGGTCCGGGAGCAATGGAAAAAAATATTGTTATCGTGGATTGCATGGTTAAATGCTTTGCAGTCGTATAAATATGTGACTAAAAAAGAGATTTCTGCTAAAAAGAACCAATTTTCTCAGTCACTTCTGCACTCTTTAATGTCAGTTTCTATATCAGCCAGTAGAATCAAATTTTAGGTTATTTCTTGCCTCACGGGCTGAAAAATGGGCTAAAAATGAGGCGGCCGGAAAAGGAGAAGCATACAACCGTGCTTGTAGAGAACGGAGTAGGCCAGGCATATAGGCTACCTCGGCAATGAGACGAATTTTTTTTTTTTTAATCGGAAAAGGACTCATTTTGCCGCCAGTCGGAACAGGGGAACGACCTCACGCCATTTGATTAGGGCCCATTTTTTTTTTTTGACAGAGACGACCATTGAAAGGAGACAGATTTTAAAGATAGTGCCGCCACGGCTAACTCTAGTACGTTTACGTTAGTATGCTGGAGATTTTTAGCAAGGAGGCTACGTTCTACAGGAACATCAGTGGACCGTATTTGGGGGCAGTCTTGCACTCTACCCAATTTTACATGGGGACGATGCCATTTTCAGGGCAACAACCTGTCAAAAAGATGGCGAGACGCTCAACATTCACGGGATGTTTATTGACGCCAGAAACAAATCCATATGTTTCAATGCCGTATGTTCGATGCCATTCCAATTGACCTGTTAGGAATACAGCATAATAATAAAGGTTTTCCCCCATTTATGGGGGAAGGATCCAGAAGGGTTGCGGGGGCATCCTCTGACACTGGTCCCACTAAAGTGCAATGCGGCATCACAGATATGATCTTTTCAGAAAACTCGAGAGGTCAGTACAATTAAACTCCCGCCGAAAGACACTCAGAGATGGAGCAGAGACTGCAGCCTCGGAGAGGGAATTCCAAGGAGCCACTCCCCGACTTGCAACAAAAAATTTTCGACAGTCCAAGTTGCACTTCGGAACCCTCAGTTTCATAAGAGTGGCCCCTAGTTCCAGCATGTGGAACTGGGTCAACAACCACCACGGGAACAGGACCAAAATTCACCGGGCTGGGCGCTGGAAGATGAGGTGGAAATGACATTTCCTAAAAAGAATGTATTACCTCTAAACCACCAGGACTTGGACGAAACGACGTGTTTTTATGCAAATAAACATACCAACTTTGCTTTGAATACTAATGAGGAGGGTCACCAACCTGGACAGAAAGCAAGCAACACAGCATCACCTTCCGACTGCTGGAGGGTACTGAACATGTATAATAATTACGTTGGGGATGTTGGGGTTGGAATAAGCCGATTTGCAGAGTGTAACGCATCTGCTGTTCCAACCCCACCAGAGTTAGTGACGTCATGCCTAACTTTTACCCTCGAAAACGAAGTGTTTTCGTCCTTGTCCTACCACCTAGTACTTCATATTTCCGGTTGCACCCCGACAGGCCCGGCCCTATTCTACTTTCCAGCATCGCCAATCACCGATAGTTGAATGACCACGGGTGTGATCCACCACGTCGCAACCATTTTTGCCAAGCAACAACGGAACCATTTATCCAATTACCATTATTTACCAAGAGGCGCCCATTGCAAACAACCTAGACAGCTTTATGGATGCCCCACCAGATGGCAGTCATGGCCCAGTGGGAAAATCCTTGGCGTTAACTGCAGGTCGATGTTCTTTTCGGGTGACGCCACAAAAGTAAAACCTCTTGGCAATGCTTGTTGATTTCTTAATTGAGCAGCACCCATTTTTTTTTTTAATCAGTAAAAAAAAAAAAAAAGGCCCCAGCCAATGAGTTCATGGACCGGAGGCAAATGCAGAAAGCTATAACTTTTAAAACCAGACACTTTGTTGACGCCATTTTTGAACACGTTCTTTGGCCGTTGTTGTATTGGGTTTTATGACGGATCCGACAATGACTGGTAACCGAGACAGCCTTGAGTTGAAGAATGAGCCATCATAATAAATGTTTGAAGATGCTTGCCTCCCAAGCTTAATGCCAAGTAGTTTCGAATTACGCGCGCAGTAATAAAACTAACACCATTAAGCCGAAATCGTGTGCGTGTGTGTGTCTGGGGAGAGGGGGAAGGGGAAGTCCGCCATTTTGAGCCAAAGAATGATAATGAAAAATACTCATATCATGGAACTTTTTGTTTTGCCGTACCACAGCGTCGTGCAGCAAAGGCCATAACAGAACAAGCCCAAAAAGATGACTACATCAATGGCTGACCTGGTGCGGTAGGTCGTGATACCATGCGGCCAAATAGGAAACTAGCGAAGATTTACTAAAGATTTCCTCAGTCTGCCAACCGAGGGCGCCACTTACCACACAGGCGAATTTAATTATTGGAGTCATCTACCTGAATAAGAAACGATGTAAGAGCAGTTGAATGTTATAAGTTGGCAAATTGAGACATCTATAGGGATTAAATATGCTAAAATAGCTAAAAAGTGGCCAAAAATTACCTTTTTTCCTCTCGAAAACCGTAAAAGACGTGAAAAAAAATATGGGACCAACATTGTAGATTATATTATTGCAAACAACTTTATCTCAACCGTTTTTGTATACTGCTAAAGGTTCTTGAATAATACGTCAAAATGGCAAAAATTGAGCAAAAATTGGGTGCCATCTTAATGCTCAAGGGTGACATGGTGTCACCCGACTGTTTTTTTTCAATTTGTATGAACCCAAGACCCCAAATCAACCAAAAATAAGTCAACCCGAACTTCTGCTTGACTACATTACAAGAAAATGTATAGGTCTACCCATAACACACTATGCTTCCTATGTATTTATTAATTTTTGATTTTATGGAATATGACGGTGTGGTGGGATAAAAAGTTGAAGACATCTCTCTACAACTTTTGTGTCGGGAAAAAACCTATCGCCTGCTTAGTTTAGTCGCAAAAACTGATAAACGGTAGCCATTTCCAAGATGGCGGCCATAACAAAATTTTGATCTACCCGTAGCGCCTTTATTTCTTACTTTTTGGGATATGATGTAGGGAGATAAAATGTCGATAGGACCTTCCTCTAAACTTTTATACTGATGAAAATTATGTTGTGTGTATGGTTTAGTCGTAATAAAGGGGGAAAAAAAGGCCGCCATTTTCGAAGATGGCGACCATCGCAAACCATGGATTTGCAGGGACGTTTGGTCTGTTGTGTGTCACTACAGGGATGGACTTGTATACTATCACACTACGTGATGCTACAGGGATCTGATTTGATTTTGTAGCATTGTGGAATTATGTGTGGGACTGGGTCTATTACTGGGCTAGTAAAATTCAGTGTGTGTGGCATTGCGCAATGGAGGACTGGTTCTGAGGGACGCTAAGTAATGATGACGTCACGAAAGTTAGCACCATTGGTTTCTCTGTTTAGGTTGATCGTCACCATAGAAGTAGTCAGAGATAGCAGCGCCACACAAATCTACCTTAAGAACGATTTCAAGTCGAGTTGTGGCCGACATTTTGGGAAGGAGAGCGGAACCAACTTTCCTAGATAACGAAAACAAACGACCGGAAGAAGAAAAAAAAAAGCGTAACCAATGGCGCTCGTCAATCTGAACGCTAACACACCACACAAAAAAAAAAAATCGCAAAGAAAGAGAAAAACGAAAGTAAGACCACACGCGATATGAATGAATTAAGGAAACTTTTAAACATCAAGTGAATGAACTCCTGTTGAAACCGGAAAAAAAAAAACCAATGTTTATTTATTTATTTATTCAAATACATATATATGTATCGACTGCTTTTGACGTTAGTGAGATACCATGACGCAGCGGACCACACTGAATTCCATTTTTTTTTTGCTCTCAGCTAGAGATCGAATCAATGAACCTATTTTTACTTTTCGGAGCTTAAAAGGTAGGGGCTAACAAGGACCAGGCCCTTTTGAACTCTATTTTAATGTTACCACAATATTCTTGTTGTTGTTCTTGTTATTCTTGTTGGTCAAATTTTGCTCTCACCTACACATCGAACCAATTTACCGATTTTCAATTTTTATAAACATATAAAAAAGCAGAACGCTAAAAAGCACTTTAGTAACTAAACTATAGGGCAGTTACACGACGTAGTATCATTGTGTATAACTCTATGGTGGAGCCAGTAACTAGGTTAGCTGCAAGGTGCACTGGTGGGAAAAAGGAAGGTCGTCTTACTGAAGCCAATGCTATTAGACTGAATTTCTTATGCCTATAACGCATGATTTTTTGTTGTTGGAGAAAACACATTCTTTTAAGCCTAAGAAATCCGCTCTCAAAGCACTGTCTTGACTAGAAGTGCCGTTTTTTCCCTTACATTTTAATCTAGTGCACCTTGTAGCTATGCCCACCAAATTGTATCTCGTAGTCAAAATGACGTCACATGACGCTGCTCTATAAAGAGAGCAGCCATCAAGTGAAATGGAAAGACGAATTCACGACGTTTCGGTTCCTAGATCGGAACCGCTTTCAAGTGAAGGGGTTTTAAAACATGTCAAACAATAGAAAAAATAATAAAAACAAAAGCAGAGGTATGGGTCAAGGTTCTAAACCTTACAGGGTTTTTTTTTAATTTTATTTTTATTTTAGTATGGGACCTTACATCGTTAAGACCTGCAAGGTTTAGAACCATCTGCTCTGCCATTGTTTTATTAATTTTTCCTTTGTTTGACATGTTTCAATTTTTATAGCTTAAAATGTAAGTATTAACGATTATTAAGTATTTAACGCTGTTTAAATATGACTACTACAATATTTTTCAATGTCGTTGTTGTTATTCTACTTGGAAAGATTTTGCTCTCACCTACATTCAGGTAGAACCTATGAATCTTATGAATTTCAATTTTTGCAGCTTATAATTTAGTCATTAACCAGAACCAGGGCCTTTTGAACGCTATTTTAATGTGATGGCCGATTTATCTCAAAAAACGTTCATCTCAATTACCTCATATCTCAATTATTATCTCGTATAAAAACTGTCGTTACCGTGTTTATTTTACCTGGAATACCTCCAACAAAAAAAATAACATACAAGTATTAAAAAAAAAAACCGCTTAAGCGTATTAAATACGGATGTAAGCCTTAAAAACTTCAAAAGGAATAGATACAATAAAATATTGATGAATGTCGTCAACGTTTTACTAATATGTGAAAAAGAAGCTCCACCTTGTTTTTTGGGATGCTGGAGATTCTTTTACACGTATTAGTGCAACGCTGATGGCTTACATGTCTTTTTTTGTATCTGTTCCGTTTTAAGCTTACATCTGTATTTTATAAACTTAACGTTTGTTTTAATACTAATTTATAATATATTTAATTGTTTATATCGAATTCATTTAGTAGAAACTGGAAACTCATCGTCAATGTAATAACGATTTATATCAAAAACCAAAACAGGTAAGAGGGACAGTCAAGTTCAGAATGGTTCGGCCCTTCAAAAGGAGTGATATCAACATTACCATTCCCCAAGTTAATCGCACCCGCTAATAGTTCGAAGATTAAATGGAAACTTGCATATTGCTTGCTACTTTTGGCAGCTGCAGTGTTCAAGTTTTCATTTAAAGTCCAAAGTATTATTCGATGAGATTAATTTGGCGAATGTTTTGGTGTGTTAGAATAGAAGAGACGGTGTTGGCTAATAAGATACAGCTTTTTGAAGGCCCAACCGGTAGACGTTAAGTGAAAGGTGACACCATGAGGAAGGAAACCGGAGCACCCGGAGAAAACCCTCGTGCAACAGGCGGGGAAACAACCGGAGAAAAACCCGAGTCTGCAAGAAGCCGGAGATGTACAGCCGGGACCAAGACGCCTATCGAATCTGACGCCTCAGTGATGGTAGCTACCCGTGCACCTATTCTAAACTTGGCGGAACCTTTTACCAGTTTTGGTTTTTTATATGATGTCACATCAAATTAGATATAATATTAGATTTCGCAGTGAAAGCCGCTTAGCTCAGATTCCTACTTGAGTTAATTTTTGTCAGGTGGGTTATTTGTTCTCGATTTTAACACAATTTAAGATTTGTACTGCATTATTATTTTTGCCCAAGTACCTAAACTGTGCCCAACTATCCCTCAGGATATTAGGGCACATTTACGCAACGACTCGCTTTTGCATTCTCGCAGCTAGAAGCTAGAAATCACCTCAAATTGAAATCGCCTCGCAACGAAAACAGCAAATAACGTGAGTTCAGAAGCGTTTGGGAAAATTGTTTCGTCATGAGGAATTCTTTATATTATTGGCACGGATTATAAGACTGCAAGTATTTACTCAAACGATGTCGGATTTAGCTAATCCATTTAGCGTTGTTACCATGGCAATGTCACCTTTGCCATCGCGATTGAGTTCTAGCTGCGAGAATGCAAAGGTGAGTCGCAGCGTAAACGCGCCCTTAGACACTCAGGTTGTGGCGTCGCGCTACAATTTTGTTGTTTGTTGTTGTTCTGTTTTTAGGGAGCACGATTAAGTAAGTTCATTAATAATATACTTAGTAACTAATCATATACTAGCTTCGCTCACTCAATTGGCGTTGATCCAATCTACATACGGTTTAATTCATTTCTTCCTGATCGGTTTGCCTGATCGAACTTTGACGTCTCAAGTAGCTTTCAAAGCAGTTTTTCACGTATTTGAGGATCAAAAAATCAGGTTACAGCAAGATGAAAATAAGCCTATTTAAAGCGTAGTTTAATTATCTTTTATTCGGTGCTACTATCGTCTTTGTAGGTGCCTTAGTTCAAGAGGAGTAGAGTTACAAACACGCGCATCGTACGTTTTTAATGATGTACACACCTGAATTTTTATTTCCTACATTTTAGGGACTGTGGCAGTAAAGCGCCACGTTAGGCCTATTTTCCAGTAATTAAAGGCACCTGTTGACCATTTTCGATACTGCGTTGCCCATGTTCTAAACACAGCATCCACGTTCCAGATTCTTCGTCATCCAAGAGGCTGATGTGGGTCACGTGATCTCGTTTTCGTTATGAAACTCGCGGCGCTGCTGCGAGTAGCGTTGTTCCATTTTTCAATTACCGCTATTTTCTTTATATTGCTCGAAGATTCTACGGCGCTGCATCTAGGAGTTAAAAATGTGCCTTTTAAGTCACGTTTTTTTTTCAAATTTGCGTTAGCGACCATTCAACAAGAAATGTAGTTAGAAAAGTAAAATGTAGGAGGTGTCTTCCCTAGGTAAAGACTGAGGAAAGCAACAAAACAAAATAAGCCGGGGTCCACGAAAAGCTATACCCTCAAACCTCCAACTGGAATAATAAACACCCGTTTACAGGTTCGATGGCTTTTACGAACCAAAACGCTTTCACTGAATGACGTACGCCGTCAGCGACCCAGAACACGAATTTTGGCTAAGCGCCCAAAGAGAAAAACTCCAGTCCCCAACCCACGATAAAAGCCATGTTTTGTTTTAACGACGACCATATTGACAAAGTTGGGCTCAACCGCAAGGCCAGCTGGTGATGGAGTTCCCCGATAATGGGGGCAAAAATCTTGGTCGACTTTTTCGTTCTATTACGGAGAGAGAGAAAGTTTGGGTCAATGTCTGCGAAGATCGCTTCATCAATCATGCCTTTTGGAAGGCGGCCAATGAGAGAGAAAACTGGCACTCAAAGTCAGTCAGTCAGCATGGTTATGCGTTACGTAGTTCCCGTTGGAATGTTAAAATCTCTGGCACTTGACTGCGGCGGCGCTGATGTCGGCACGGGGCAAAATCTGAGAGCGGCCCGTGAACCTAAACAAACCAATATATTCCCAATACGATTTGTACTAGAAAAAATTGCTTAGGGCACTAAGCTGTTCCGATTCATGCCGGTTAAAGGTACATTCCGCCTTGCCTTATAACAGCCACGTGCAGATCGCCATCTGCGCATGTTGCCATCGCACCGTTTCACGAGACTCGGCGTGGTAATACAAGGCCAACTGAGATAGTAGACGCATTCCTGGCAGTGAGGAACGCAAGCTACTGTGTCAGTTGGCCTTGAACGTAGTAGACGAAACAGCATGAACGCTAAAATTGTGTCGTCGTAAACCGTAAAGATTTTCGTATTTTAACATCACACTTTATAATTTTTTAGGCTAGTATCTTATAATTTTTCTTCGGCGATCTATTAGCATAAATAATTTTAATTTTTACCGCATTAGTCTTTTAGATTTTTTATCTCATAATTATTAGCACACGATTAAATGTTACTACATGAACACACACAAATGAAACGTCATGGTTATTGTAAGCGCTCAAAGAATCATTATAATTGCAGGATGATATTAAATTAGTTCCCAATATTCAACACCGCATTTTAAAACGGATTTTTAGCAAGGGGTTGTCTAACGGTAAGTAAATAGAAGTTTGGGGCCGTACTTGATGTGGAGGATCGAGAAAAATGGCACTGAGAGGAAAGTACCTTTAAAATCTCTACTGTGGTGATATATTCGTCAAGAGTCAAAGCACGACCGTGAACTTAAAGGTGGCTATTTACCGAATGACAGGATGTAGCATCTAGCGCCGTCTCTACCATTATTTAGTTCTATGTAGCACTTGATTTCGACAAGCGAAGGAATGTGCAAAGAAATTTCTTTTTACACAACAAACTAGCTACGTGCCTCTTTATTATTGAGTGTAAAGTTGGTGCGTCCACGTGCACCAGGGCGCAAGCAATCAAGGCTAACGATATCGCTGTCACCAGATGGCGCCCATCCAGCGGTTCGAAATCCGAGTTTTAAAACGGTCGATATATAGAAAAGAAAGCCCCCGTGATGTCGTTACGCTTATCTTTACCGCTTGCTGTCAGGTGCACTTGGACGCACCAACTTTACACTCAACAGTAGTATAAGTAGATATCGGCTAATGGCTATAGATGCTGCAGCTTGTCAGTTAGTGGCAATGTCCCTTTAATTAAAGAGAGCAAATGTAGGACGGAAAGTAAAGCGGGCTTGATGAATGGTAAATAAATGCAGATGTAGCGAATTTTTTTTATGTGTTGGAAGATGGGATGAGTAGAAACAAGCACTTAAAAGAATAGTAAAATAATTTAATTTGCCAAAAAGTGTAGCATTATCATAGCTGATTTACAAGGAAAGTCAAAAATGTAAAACTGCCCTAGTTAAGTCAAATTTAATTTTTTTTAAAGAAGGTGGAGAGGTGACCTTTTTATGGTGACCTTTACCCACGAAGCGGTTATCTCGGCTCACCTTCTTTTAAACGAATTTAAATTTTATTTGACTTGGGCAGTTAGTTTTCTCTGCATTTTTTCAACTTTCATCGCAACCCGTTGCAATTTTAAAGTATTTGTTCTTGCTGTTTGTTTCTTGAATTGAAAATAAGCTATAATCAGATCGAATGTCGGGTGTAGTGTTTTAAAGGGACCTCCGACCTGCCTTATAACATTCCGCCTGCCTCATCACAGCCACGCGGAGATCGTCATCCGCGTATATTTACGAGAGCTAAGGTTGGCTGGGGTGGTAGCTGCGTTCCTCGCAGAGAGAAACTTAACTGCTGTCTCAGTTGGCTTTGGGAATAGTACACTAAACAGCATCATGTGAACGATTGTGTCGTCACAAACCGGAATGATTCTCGTATTTTAATACCACAATTTATAATTTTCTAGGCTAGTGTCTTATAATTTTGCTTTGGCGATCTATTGAAATAATTACTTATAATTTTTACCGTATTAGTCTTTTAGATTTTGGATCTCATGGTAATTATTAGAAAATTAGTACATGTACACACAGATATGAAACGTCATGATTATTGTAAGCGCGCAATGCATGATATACTGCGGGACGCAGTAAATAAAGTTAGCTATTATTCAACAGAAAATCTCCTAGACGCCACATTTTAAAACGGATTTTTAGCAAGATTTTAGCATTTTTCCCACTTTAGTAAGTAAATAGACCTTTGGGGCCAAACTTGATGTGGAGGATCAAGAAAAGTGGCGCTGGGAGGTATATCCCTTTAATTTTGTCACTTTTTGGATTGTTAAATTATTTTATTGGACTATTACATTATAAACTGGACGATTGCGGCGGGAGGCAAAAGGCTTAGTGGACTTATGTAATCCTGCTCAAATAGCGAAAATGCTAGCTAGGAGGGCCAATGTTGCACCAAGAGGGGAGAGGGGGTGGGTGGCTCGCCCAACACCCGAGACTAACAGTAAATCTGAGCAATTGCAAGCACCTCGATTTTTTTCTACCGACGTCAAAACTCTTTTTTGCCGCAAGTATAGGATACGTCAGGTTGATATAAAGGTAGTGTATCACTAGGTTCTCAACAATCCAAATTCGTTGTCGGAGCCCA